>JACBKR010006290.1:0-13507 GCA_014218235.1 Colocasia esculenta | reverse complement strand
TCAAGGGGTGATGTCGCGCCTAGAGCCTGTGGAGCTTTTTTCAAGGAAGGCTCTAGACAAACAGCAACCTCTCAGAATATTGTTGGTGGAGTCACTTTTTGTCCGACTGCGGTTACGCTCCCGACGCCCTCTATCAGCGAGGCTACCTCCGGAGTGCGTCGGAAATCAGGCATGGGCGCGCTGGGAGAGGCACCTTATCAATGCCATTGGCCATGCCGGGCCTTTAGAATACTTGCCTTGGCTTGAGAATGCCTCAACCCTTCAAGGCATTTGGACTGTTATGGAGAAGGTAAGTGACACTTGCAAAGCTGGTTTTGCTCAGATAGTGTCGGCACCTCCATGTAGGCCAGCAGGTATTGATAACTTGATCTCTCTTTTTTTTCCTTGTTCTTCTTTTTCTCTTCCTTTCTTCTTACATCCATTTCGGGTTTTCAGTTATCCCTGCTCCGGGAATTGTCAGAGACAGGAACAATGAAAACTGTTCGGACGCCCCCTCCTCTCCCCGAGACAGGAGAGCTGATAAGGGCAAAGCGGTGGACTATACCTCATCTGGCGGTAATCCTTTTTTCTTTTCTTTTCTTCTCTCATGTTGCGCCAGATTTTTTGTCTGGCCTCTCACGAGGAAGAAACAAGGGAAAAAAGGGATAAACAAAACAAAAAAACAAAATACAGAAAAAAGAAAAAAGGGGAGAAGAACGTTACCTCTATCCCCAACCACCTGGGCTTGCGTCGCCTTGGCCTGGGCTGGCTGCCGCCCTGTTTGGGCTAGCGCCTATCGCCGCCGGCCCCTCTTGCTGCTCCCCTGCGGTCGCCTCTGCTTGGCCGGCCACCGTGGGGGAGGAAGAGAGAAGAGGCGAAGGAGGAGGGAAAGGTCCCCACAGTTGTCGTTGGCCCCCCTGCTACTGTCGCCGCCAACTTGGCTGCCGCCGCCATGGAAGGCAGGATCGGGATCGGGATCGGGATCGACCCTGGTCGATCCGATCCTGGATCGGATCGGATCGAAGGATCCGCTGGATCCCAGGGAAGTCTGGCCGATCCTGGATCGGCCAGACTATAAAATGTTTATTTTTTTGGAAAAAAAGCAGGAAAATTCAGGAAAAAACAGGAAAAAAATCTGATATTTGAAAGAACTAAGATTTGCATCAAAAATCAATTATACATGCATTCATAGTACATAAAACATGAAATTAAGACATTGTACATGTAACTTACATTTGATAGAAGACTAATAATCTTTCCATCCACTTCCAGACAGATGAGCCAACATCATTTGGGGTTTGGTAGCTATACCAAAGAGGAATTTTCTAAATCATGCATACCATTTGAATCCCTCTTGGTGTAAATTGTTGACTTGAGCTTTCTCCAGATTGTGATGGAGCTGGACACCATATACCAAGCGGTTTGTATGTACTTGTTGCTTCACTAGGGCCACTAGGCTCTTGTTCTTGTGAAGGCCAAGGTCCCCATCCTCCTTGTACTCCATAAGGTGAGCTACTAATATCTGAGTACGGTAAAATGGGAGGCTGAAATGCAGGTATATGAGTAGACCTGAACTATAGTTTGGCTCCCAAGGTGGCCACTCATAGGCTGCATGATGTTGTTGTCCTTCATATCCCCCTTGTCCATGCCCTTGTCCTTCTCCTCCGCCTCCCTGATGTTCTGTTTCTGGTACATAACTTTCAGTAAGCCCTACACCTGTGGCCCCAGTATATCCGCTCCTGCATATCCCTGGCCAGCTCCTGTGGCCCCAGTGGCAGCCCCATCATCATCATCATCATCATCATCATCATCATTTGGATCTTGTGTGGTGTCATCACTACGAATTGGTTGCTGCACTTTCCTCTTTTTTTGCCTGGTATATGTTCTTTTTTCTAGCTCTATGGCTTTTGACTCTTTCTTTTTGTGTTGCAGCTCTTCTTAATGCAGGCTGAGTGGGAGGCACTCTAGATGTCTCTGGCAAGATAGCTGAGTGTCGTGGCTGAGAGAAGAGAGGACCGAGGGTGAGAGGTTGGTCCTCACTTACCCTAAGCTCTGGATCTCGAGCCTCTACTCCATCCAATTCTCCTTCCGCCCATGAGCAATCGCGAGGGTCAAATTCTGGAACATCCCTTTCTGTCTTGTTTCCACCCATGCATTTAGTGGGTTCCTCATCAAATAACTCATCAACATCAATTTGAGATGATAATGCTTCCCTCTCTGCAAAACGTTGCTCCCAATGACTACCTGCAAAAGTCATTAGTCTTGCCTCGCTCTTCTTTTGTCTATCTTAATGCATTTCACTTCAACCTCATATTGTAGTGGCAATAGACCAACTTCTCTAGCCTAGTTGCACTCAACCTGTTCCTCACTTTTGTGTGAATAAGTGAGAAAGTGCTCCAATTTCTCTCACACTGGCTAGATGAAGTGGTCTGACTGAGTACTCTAATAGCAATCCTTGCAAGTGGACTTCTTTGACCAGTCTTGTAGTCTAACATAACCCACCACTCACCTACAAAAAAAAAAAAAACATACAATGAATTAGCACATAATACAAGTGATTTGTCATTTTGTTATGAAGTAAGCATGAGCTTAAGTCTGAAGGTTCTTACCCGGACCCATTCTGGTCACTGCTTCTTTAACATCATAATCTCTGTAGATGTCCAACTTCAGTTTAAATCTGTCCATCTACAGTATAATACAGTTGCTAAGTGTAACTCCAAAAGTATATTGAATACATGAAAATGGAATGAAGTTTTTAACTTGGCCGTACCTCTATCATAGCATCTATTCTTTCGTCCATGCTCCTAGATAATCTCCCGATGACATTGATTGTCCCCTGGAGCACCTCACCATCATTGTGAGGGGAATCACTATATTGATGCCTAGGGTTAAAGAAATACCCTATGTACAAAACATGTCTAGTAAGTTAGAAATTCAACTCATGCTAATAAGAAATATGCACAATAAGAATAATACATTTACCTGCTGCATGTAAATCGTGGTGGAGTGTGGACTCCCATCTTGCATCAATAATTCTCCACCATTTTTGATATGCCTGCGGATGCTTCTCTCTCAACCTTTCCTTGGCTTTATCCATAGCCTCATATAAGTAACCCATGTCATTCTTGTCCTCTCCATCAACCATCCTCACACTTGTACTAGAGGCTCTATTAGCTTCAAATAATACAACATTCTCTCCCAAAAACGATGGTCACTGACCAAGCAAGAAATCTCATGTGCCACATGTCTGGATTCCTCTCTCAATGTAGCCACATGTGCCAAGTACTCAGAACTGTGTATAAGAGTGCCCAACTCATGTCTAAACTTATGCAGACTCTCCAATGCAATAAATTGTGAGGCAAATCTTGTTGGGCCAGGACGAATTATGTCATGTCCATCTGTGCACTCTCTCATCATATGTAAGATTCTATTGTGTCCAAATAAAAGTAGTAATCATTGCGCCTGGACACCAAGTCATGCACATGTTTATCTTCCCAATATCCTCCATCATCAAGTCTAAGGAGTGTGCTGCACAAGGGACCCAATAAAGATGATGTCGTTTTACCATCAATTTTCTTCCAGCTGCCTTGTAACTAGCTTCATTATCAGTGACAACTGGAACTACATTTTCCTCGCCAATTTCATCAATCATCTCATCCATCAGCCTAAACAAGTAATCTGCATTTTTATTTGTCCACTTGCATCTACAGATTTCATGAAGACTGTACCCTCACTGCAATATACAAGAAAGTTAATCATAGACCTTCTTGTTGTTCCTGTCCATCCATCACACATAAGAGTACAACCTCTTGCCATCCATATATCTTTGAATGATGCCACCCAATCCTTTATCTCAGTCAATTCCTCTTCAAGATATTTGCCATAAATCTCCTTTGGTGTAGGAGCTTTCAAACCTGGGCCTGCCTCACAACTGAATCTATCATTGTCTGGAAATAAGGACTAGATGCTGTATGGGCTGGGACCCCTGCATGCAAAAACCATTTTACAATGTTTTAACTGCATGTTTGGCGGAAGCAGCTGTGGCCTTTACCCCTTTCAATGCATGCTTTATGCCAGGCTGTTTTGATGAAGGTTTCCTGTGCAAAAATGTGTCAAGCCCACTAGTTGGTCCCGTTCCCCTCATTGAACCACCTCTCCTGATAGGTGGTGCCGGTGGCCGTGTTACACTAGCCCCTGATGATGATCCTTCTCTTGTACTATGGAACCTCCGCATGTCACTTTCTAACATGGCAGCACACCGACTCTGCCGTAGTCCTTCTCGATATTCTCTCTCATTAGGTGAGAGATCCTCATAATCTGTATCATCTGAGTCCTCAACATCAAAAGGAATTGTCTTCCTTTCATTGCAGCCTTACTTTTTCCCTTCCCAGAAATCTCTTCATGCAGTTCTTCTTGATGTTGAATACGTATGCCTCTTTGTTGTTGTCTTCCAGCCATGTACTCTTTCATCTCATTCACTAACTCCCGTGGACAATGCTTGCATTTTACTACATTTGTTCCAATACCTGCAATGTGTTGTTTTAGGCGGTATACGCCTCCATTCATTCCTTCCCACAGTGGTTACACCGCACTCTCTTAGAGGCAGCATCAATAAGGACACTGTGTTTCCATCCAATGTCTATTTGTGGGCCTGGTGACTGCTCTTCCTCGTGGCCCTCATCAGCCATAATTGCTAATCCTATAACAAATTAAGAATAGAAACACATTCATGTGTAAGTATAAAATTATAAACATAATTACATCTAATAATAACCCTAATTAGGGTGAAATTTAGAGATTTCTCTAATTTCAAAATTAAATAGTTACATTATCAAACAAAGGCATGATTAGTCAATTAAAGATTGAACACTTAATTGATCTCTAATTGTGCTAATACAACAAAAGCCCCAATTTTCAAACCCTAATTAGGGTGAAATTTGGAGATTTTCTCTAATTTCATGAAAGTAAATAGTTACATTATCAAACAAAGGCATGATTAAGTCAATTAAGTGATTGAAACACTTAATTGATCTCTAATTGTGCTAATACAACAAAAGCCCCAATTTCTAAACCTAATTAGCCAATTAGGGTGAAATTTAGAGATTTTGCCTAATTGACAAAATCTAGGGGAAGAATTAGAAGATATAAGAAGATTAAACATGTCTACATGTGTTTTCAATTTTTTCAGAATTTATAACTAAATTTTGAAATTAAAAAAATATATATACCTTAACAAGAACAACTTCTCCCTTGCTTGAGTACGATCTCCTGAGATCTACTCAAGAAGATCTCCCTTGGATGTGCTCCTTCTAACTTCTTTGAAGCTTCAAAGAGAACAAAGGGTTTAGAAGAAAAGAAGAAGAGGAAGGAGAAGAGGAAAAGAAGAAGAGAAGAAGAGGAGGAGGAGGAGGAGGCGGCTGGGGAGGAGGCTGCCGGAGCTAGAGGAGGCCGGCGGCGGCGGTGGAGGAGGCTGCCGGAGCTGGGGGGGAAGGGGGAGCACCTTGCGTGCTTCCCTTGACACCAAAACCTGCACCTCGGGTGGGAAGGGGCGCACTTTGGGGGGGATCGCGCCGGATCGAGCGGATCGACCCTTATCGGGCCGGATCGACGCCGAATCGATCGACTTTGCCCGATAAGGGTCGATCCGGCGGGCTAAGTTCAAATTCGAACTTAAACCGGCCGGATCGACGGAATCGCGCCGGGATCGATCGATCCCGGTTCGACTCGAGCGATCCAACTCAGATCCTGCTGAGTTGGGTCGATCCAGCCGGAAATCAGTCATTTTGGAGGGCTTCAAGGCGGAATCGGATCCTTAGGGGTCGATCCGATCCGGGATCGAGCGATTCCGGCTCGATCCCAGCGATTCTTCCTTCCATGGCCGCCGCCGCTGTCGCTGGCCCCTCCCCTGCTGCCGCTGCTTGGTCCTCCTGCTGCTGCTCGTGGTGCTGATGTGGCCGTCGCCTGGCTGTACCGCCGCCCTGCTGCACCACCGCCGCCGTCGCTGCTAGCCCCTGGGTGGGCCGTCGTCGAGCAGGAAGGGAGGAGGAAGGAGGCCGTACGCCGCGCGCCTCTCCTTCCTCTGTTCGGTCTACGCAAGGGCCGACCAGGGGGGGCGAACCAAGGAAGGAAAGGGAAAAAAGAAAAGAAGGGAAAATAGCCAGGGGCTAAAGTGAAAATTGCCAAATCAAATCTCCCGGTGAAATTACGTAAACCCCTCTGTGGAGGTACGCAAACATCCCGGGGGAGGTACGCAAACGTCCCGGCCATGGTCCCTCTTCCTTCCACTATAAAAGGAGGGGGGTGCCCAAGCTAGGAGGAGGAGGATTTTTGGAGTTTAAAAAACCAGAGCAAGGCTCTGAGAAGGACTGCAAGGCGGTCTGGGAGAAGGGTCTGCAAGGCAGCCCTAAAGAACATTGTGCAAGGCACAATTTTGATTTTTCTCAAGTCTCAAGTAAGGTCCATTGGGCTTCCCTTATTGGGCCTCAAATTGCTTATTGGGCCGGACTTGTATCCTTTATGCAAATGACTATGATGCTTCATGCTTAATGGGCCTAATGATGCTTAATTGGGCCGTCATTTGATGTATTCTCACATGTGATGTTAATGGGCCTATTGGGCTAATTTCATTGTTTAATCATGCATTATATGAATATTACATGTAGTGTCACGTTTTTTTAACTTTTCACTACTTGATTTCTTAATCAAAATCAACCAAGTTTTCAACAAACCTTAATAAAATATTTCACAAACATTGTTGTTTAATTTCAATAACATAAAAATAACAAACAAGTCATGTCTCATGTCATTTTTGATCCACCTTAAGTAAATCTCCCTTTAAATCAAATAAATAAATGAAAACATTAATTTAATTCACATAACCATAATTTAAATAAATAAATGACGAAAATAATTAAATAAATGAAATCAATAATTTAAAAATACCCAAAAAATGAGGAAAACAAATTAAAAATGAAATAATATCAAAAAATTCTAAAAATAGATTGCATGCTTGCAATTTGTTTTCTTTCATGTATAATTCATTTCATTCAATTGTGAGTCACGTTCTTCTATTCCAAAGGGGTTGTCTGATGGTTAATCAAAGGTGATCAGCCTTTGTGCTGATATAATTAACACTAACCGAGGTTAGTGGGGGAGGTCAAACGAACTAAATAAGACCATGTCCATGTAAATAAATAAAAGGCCAAATAAATCAAATCCAAAGCTAAATTTAAAATTTTTAAAGTGTTTAAAAAATGGTTCTCACAGAGATGGCGACTCCGCTGGGGACCTCCCTTCCCTTCATCTCTCCATCAGACAACACCCTAGCAATAAGATGTACTCACATTCTAATTTTTGTGCAGGTCATAACTCTGCGATGGCGGATGCAACTCATACTCCGGGTGTGTTCTTCGGCCCACTTGTGGTCCAGGACCACATAAGGAACGGCTATCTCATAACACCAACCAGGTTTGGTGATTTCCCCCCGGTGGTGGAGTCTCCATACTTCCTCGGCGTGATACCAGTTGTGCTACCAACTGCTGCCAAGGCCCACGAGGCAAAACAAGCAAAAGAAGAGCATCAAGCTCAGGAGGCCAACTTGATACAAATGTTTGCAACCTATGCCATCAACTTTGTTGATACTCCAACTACTGGAAAGAACAGAAGGCGCAAGTCTAGCAAGAAGCCACAACACGTGGCATCTCAGGTTCTGGCAAGACCGTCCGAGTTGGCGATCTTCGGATCCGCCTGGACGGGGGTGAAACCCTAATAATACCGGAGCGGCATGCAACTACTATACCGGTAAAGAACAGTTTTGGCATACTGCTGTTGCCACAAAAAAAATTTTGGGCCAATTCTCCATTCTAAAAAAAAAAAAGAAATGCCCCCTCCCTTAACCGATGGAAGCACCATCGGTTAAGGGGGTTTTTCCCCTTAACCGATGGGGCTACCATCGGTTAGAGGGGAATTTCCCTCTTCCCTCTAACCGATGGGAGTTCCATCGGTTGAGGGGAAATTCCCCTCTAATCGATGTAACCACCATCGGTTAAGGGGAATTCCCTTAAAAAAAAAAAAAAAAAAAAACCCCAACCGATGGTACTACCATCGGTTAAGGGGATTTTCCCCTTAACCGATGGGACTACCATCGGTTGAGGGGTTTTAGCCCTCTAACCGATGGTACCCCCATCGGTTAAAGGGAATTTTCCCTTCAACCGATGGAAGTCCCATCGGTTAAAGGGAGCCCCACTCCCACGCATGTAAGGGGGGGCCTTCCCCTATAAAAGGCACCCCCATCCCCCCATTTTAGAGGTCGGCCCCGGGGGAGATGCTACACCCCCTTTGAGAAATTGCTGTCCCCCTTCCCGTGAAATCCCAAACAATAGAAAATTTTGATTTCCAAAGTCCCCGTCTCTCTCAATCTCATTTCTTGTGTGAGTCAAGGTACCAAATCTTCTCCCGAGCATTGAGAAGTTGTTCGTATACGGCATCGGCAAACTTCATCGGCTAAAAGTCCGCAATAGCGGCACCGGCCCTCACGGGCTATAGGTTCTAAATACCGTCCGTTTCGGACATATGGTATTTTAGATACCTTTGTAATTCATGCCACCTCCCATCGAGTTTTAAACTCTCCGGGATGGTGTGTTGTGCTATATGCATATGTTTCTTAGAGGAGACTCTGCCCAAGTGGAGGTTCTGCTCGAGAACGTATTCATATATTCACAGATTCGTATTTTTATATATATGTTTCTTAGAGGAAACTCTGCCCAAGTGGAGATTCAACCTAAGAACATATCTATAAATTTCAAATCTGTGTTTATATTTATATGTTTCTTAGAGGAGATTCTGCCCAAGGGGAGATTCTGCCCAAGAACATGTTTGTATATTCACAAATTTGTATTTTTATATGCATGTTTCCTAGAGGAAACTCTGCCCAAGTGGAGATTCCGCCTAAGAACATATCTATAAAACTCAAATTTGTGCCTATACACATATGTTTCTTGAAACGAAGCTCCGCCCATGCCAGAGTTTTCATTCTAAAAACATATCAATGTAATCACAAACTTTGTATTCATATACATGTGTTTCTAAGAGGAAACTCTGCCCAAATGCAGTCTCCGCCCACGGACATGTCTATATAATCATAAATTCGCAATTATATGCGTACGTCTCTCAAAAGGGATTCTGCATATGCAGATGGTACCTTTTGCCGGATACTCCACTCAAACAGAGATACCGGTGAGAAAATATGCATAAACTGCAAATTTGTGTTCATACACACATACTTTCTTAAGGGCAAAATCCCTCCGGGCAAAGATTCTCTGAAGACACATGGATATAAGTACATGTTCATATGAATATATCTCCGTGAAGGCATTCCGCATAAGCAGAAACTCTGCCAAAATAAATTTATGAAAATTGTGTTGATATACACAAGACCCGAACTGTGCTCAGATACTCCAAAGAGCAGCACGAATGCATACTCACAAGAACTGTGTTCATGTGGACAGTTTCCAGAAAGGAACTTCAAGTTGACAAGAACATCCATGGAGATATGTGCATACGTTCTTCGAAAATCATACTCATACAAGTAAAAAAAAAAAATGAATGATGAATGAATGAAACGATGAACGAGAAGGAAGGAAATTCTGCCTCAATTCGGACTTCATTTAAAAGAAGGATGTTGTAAAAGAATATCGCGTCATAAAAAAGTTGATGTAGCAACTCTTCTAATACAGAAATGCTACTTCGAATCATAACTTCCCCCAAGCTCAGAATCAAATGCACGGGTATACGCCCGTATGCAATAATAATCCTCAGGCTTTCCGAAATAAAACCTTCAAACAACCTAAAATGATCTTTCTCCAAAAAAGAGAGGAGGGAGACCCCAAATGGGTTCACAAAAATATATCCGTTCCTTCTTAGAAGTCATATCTCGGACTCCACAAAGGGCAGTCTTTTCAAAATGAAACACTCAAAGCAAAAGTATTTCAAAAATAACCAAAAGAAAAAATGATACATCACGACCAGGATTTTCTAAAAGAGTGTGTATTTTCTCATCCCCTTTGCTATGAATGGTATTCAGATTAAAGCCGGTGTCAAATGACACCAAAGGCTTTAGTTTGATGTAAATGTAACACGATTCCGATCGATGGAGACAGAGGTCCAGCACATGTTACCCTAATCATCTGATGAGTATAGATACGGGACTCAAGGAGTTCAGATTAAAAACGACGCACCCTAGTCGCCCGTCACACGGGCATCCCCGTCCATTTCATGGACAACCCAGTCGTCCGTCACACGGATACCTCCGTCCATTTCATGGACACCCAATATTTCTCCTCCGCATTGCGCGAATTCTCTTCTGTCTGTTAGACAGACTGGCACGCCCCGCAAATCCCAACAAAAAAATCCAAAGCATGTGAAACGAATACATGAACCAGATAAAATGAAATGAATAAACAAAATCAAATGATCTGTTAAAGTGATATTTTTCCCGTGTCCACAACTGCCTGAAGTGTGGCAGGACAAGCTGAGTTTCAAGGTGAAAAATATGAAGAAGCAATGGAGGAAAGCTGAAACCAAGAACCATAAATTTGACAACATTGGCTTCAAGAAATACAAAGCCAACGTTGGGAAGGATGAGATATATAGCCCGCCTCGTGTTAAACAGGTGTGGGTCACCACAGAAGAAGCTCAAGAACTCCGAAGGACAAGGGCCCTAGAATCTCTTGGAGGGTGGAAAAATGCAAGAGCGGTCATGAAGCAAGACCCAACAAAGTGGCAAACTTTCAAAAGAAGAAGTGTCCCATACAGACAAAAGGAACTTTCCCAAGAGTCTCAGACCAAAGAATGCACCCCTTCTTTGCCGGTTGATCTGCAAAGAGGATCTAAAAGGAAATGGGTATATCAAGAAAGAAAGCAAGCCAGCGTGGAAACAGGGCAAAATTTCAAGTCTGAAGAACACAAAAGGGATGATAATATCCCTAGAAGATCAATTTTCCAACGCCTGGGTGCTACTGTACGCCCTAGGCAAAAGAAAAGAAGAACGGTGCAGATCACCGAGGAAGGTACGCGAGTGTATACTTGCTATGCTTCCAACATCAACAATCTGCCCCTGGCAGATGACATACCTGAAAATCTAAATATTGACATACGTCATGGAATAACAACTAGGGCTCAGGCACGTGCTCTGTTGGAAAGAATCAATAACGAGGTAGAATCCCTACCTCCTGATGACGATGTGGCAGCTACAGATGTCGTCGGCACCTCCAACCCCACTATACTGCCAGAACAAAGACAATTTCCTGAAGGGGTACACATGGGGGCAACCTCATCGCAAACCCTAGAAATGGTAATACAAGAAAATCAAAGGTGAGAGCACTGCTCGAAAGCATTATGCAAAAGTTGTTGCAACCTCAACAGGCTACATTGCCCCAACGGCACCAGCCCTGGGAAATTTGCCACCAAATACTCTATGCATAGAACCTCTGGCCGAACAGCCTTTGGGGAATCCAAATTCAAGCCATGAAGAGACCCAAGAGCTACATATAACAGAAAGGAGGCATGATGCACCGCAGATAAATACCTCATTCGAAGAAACAATGGTCTCTCAGAGGGCCATGATTGGGCAAATAATTGAAGCAAAGATGGCTGAGCAGAATGAGGGGTCTGCTACCTATGACCTATATAGGGTACCTGTGAGAATTATTTTTTTAACACTTTTAAAATTTTTAAATTTATGTTTGAATTTGATTTATTCGGATTTTATTTATTTATATGGACATGGTCTTATTTAGTTCATTTGACCTCCCCCACTAACTGCGGTTAGTGTTAATTATATCAGCACAAAAGGCTGAACACCCTGATTAACCATCAGACAAACCCTTTGAAATGAAAGAACATAACTCACATTTAAATGAAATGAATTACACATGAGAGAGAACATGGTTGCAAACATGCAATCTATTTTTTTGAATTTTCTGATATTTATTTCATTTTATTGATTTTTAAATGCATTTTCTCATTTTTTGGTATTTTAGGATTATTAATTCCATTTATTTAAACATTCTCGTTATTTATTTATTTACATTATGATTATGTGAATTAAATTAACATTTTTATTTATTTATTTGATTTAAAAAGTGTTTACTTAAGGTGGATTAAAATCGATGTAAAACATAACTTGTTTGTTGATTTTATGTTATTGAAAATTAAATAATAATGTTTGGAAAATATTTCGTTAACGTTTGTCGAAAACTTGGTTGATTTTGGTTAAGAAATTAAGTAGTGCAACGTTTTTAAATAAACGTGACACTACGTGAAATAATTCGTATGACGTATGATGGAATGATTAAAAATAACCCAATAGGCCCATTAAATCACACATGAGAATTTGTCAAGTGTCGGCCCAATAAGCACACAATATCTCAATTGATTGTATGGGAATACAAGTCTGGCCCAATAAGCAGTCCCAGGCCCAATAAGAAAATTGGCCCAATAAGGTAAACCCAATAGACCTTTTTTATAAACTTGAGAGAAAAGAATCGTGCCTTGCACGATGATCTTTAGGGCTGCCTTGCAGACCCTTTTTCCAGACTGCCTTGCAGTCTTTTTTCCCGAAGCCTTGCTCGGGTTTTCTGGCTCAGAAAAAGCTCTCCCTCCCTGGGGCGCCCCAGGGCTTCTTATATAGTGGTTGGGCAAAAGACGCCCGGCCGGAAGGTTTGCGCACCCTCCCCGGAGGTCTGCGCGTTTGTCCAGGGGTTTTTACGCAATTTTTAAGTTCCGTATTTGCAATTTAACCCATGTTTCAATATTTTTTCCCTAATTTCCCCTTGCCATTCTTTCTTTGGCCCTTTCCCGGTTTAGCTCTGCGAAACAGAGCAGGGGAGGGGAAACCTTCGCGGCCCTCTTCCTCCTTCCTTCCCATGGATGGCAGAGTCGGCCGACTCGGAGCGGAGTCGGCCGACTCTGAGTCGGGTCGGCCCCTGGCGACCCGACTCTGGGGGGGGAACACCGACCCACCCACAGGACAGTCGGGACTGGTTTACTGTCCCGACTCAGGCCGACTCGGCCCGACT
Organism: Colocasia esculenta; assembly: GCA_014218235.1. NCBI lineage: Eukaryota > Viridiplantae > Streptophyta > Magnoliopsida > Alismatales > Araceae > Colocasia > Colocasia esculenta. The sequence continues at coordinate 452 of JACBKR010006290.1, read as the reverse complement.
CAAGCCGAGTCTGGCCCGACTCAGGGTCGGGATCGGCTGGGGCCGACCCAGCCACCCGACCCGACTCTGCCATCCTTGTTCCTTCCGACGGCGGCGCAGCTAGAGAGGGGCGGCGCCAGGACCGGCAGCGGCGGTGGCGAAGGGCGGAGGTAGCGGCGGCGGCGCCGGGCAGCAGCAGCGGCGAAGGGAGGCCGGCGGCGGCCTTGAGCAGCAGCAGCGCGGGCGAGCGGGGGTGGCCGGCGGCGCGGCGCTGGATGCAGGCAGAAGCGGCGGCGTGAGGCAGCGGCGCCGGCGAAGGGAGGAGGCAGCGGCGGCGGCGCTGGGCCCAGGCGGCAGCCGCGGGCAGGGGGGGACCCTCAGCAGGGACCCCAACCTTCTCTCCCTGTCTTCTGCAAGCAGCGGCTGAGGAAGAGAGGGTGACCGGACTTCTACAGGTATCCCTCTCCCCCCTT
>JACBKR010006288.1:0-13527 GCA_014218235.1 Colocasia esculenta | reverse complement strand
GGATGGAGATCAAAGATAAAGATCATACTGCATTCAGATCACCCAAAGGTATCTTCAATTACAAAAGGATGCCCTTTGGCCTGAAGAATGCAGGGGCTACATATCAAAGAGCCATGACCAAGATAGGTTTTACATTGTTTAGGGAATGAGAGCTTCCCCTTTTGTTTGGGTTCTCCTTCTCTCTCTTTCTTCAAGCAGAGTTCAAGTTTCCCACATTTCTTATAAGGGTGGAAGGACACAATCATCGTTGTCTCAGTCGTAGCCCTTGAATTTGATTATTCGTTCGAATGAACTTAGGGTTGTTTCGCCATTGACAACTCTTGTGTCTTTCCTTTTATAAGGACTGTGAGATGCCTAAATCTCGCTCTAAAAAGGTCGAGAGAGAACCCTTTTTTTTAACACCAATTGTGATGCCCTCTTTGGGTTTTCACCGCAATTAGGCCCCTCTTGCTTTTGCCTGTATGCCCATTCGGGTTTTCATGCAGCGGGGTTTCTCATTTTTGCCTGAGGCGTCCTTTTGGTTTTGACCTCAGCCGGATTTTAAGCTTTTTTACCCTTAGTCCACCATTATGAAGTGATAGACCAAGTCTACCAGGGCACCTCGTTTTAAGCCTTTTTTTTAATTCATTTAGAAAATCTCACAATGAGATCACTTCTATGTCTCTGGAGTATGCTGGATCCGGCTCCACCTGTTGCATTGCATGGATATACTCACAATCCGGAGCATGGTATAGCTTCATATACCTGCCATTTAATGGCGGAACACAACATTTCCTTTTTGGTCGACTATTATGTAGGCACCACCTTCGAACACTTTATCAAACACATATGGGCCAAGCCAATTGACTATGAATTTATTTTTGGGTCAGGAGGCCATGGCGTCCTTTTGCTTGACCACAACAAGATCTCCCTTTTTAAATGCCCTTTCTTTTACCAGCTTATCAAAAGTGCGGGACATCCGTGCTTGATAATTTTGCAGGTGTTGATACGCGACTGGGCGCTTTTCTTCCAGATTCAACAACTCTTCAAGCCGTCTTTCAATTTCGCTTCCTTCTTCAGTAGGGAGACCGTAGTGGAGAGCTACCCTATAAGATGAGAGCTCTATTTCAACAGGAATGATCGCTTCAGTCCCATAAACCAAAGAAAAGGGAAAGCATCCTGTAGAAGTTTTGTAGATGGTGCGATAGACCCATAGAGCTTCATGCATCTTTTCGTCTCAATCGCGCTTTCGACCATTTACCAATTTGACCATGTGTTTGCATAAAGTTTTGTTGAAGGCTTCAGCTAACCTGTTGGCTTAGGGGTAATAAACTGTTGATGTCCTTCGATCAATATGAAATTTTGCTGTCAACTTGTATATTGTCTAATTTTTTAATGGAGTACCATTATCAGATATGATCTGACTCGGAACACCGAATCGATATATGATGTGATGCCGGACAAAGCAGGAGACGACTTCTCTGAGAGTTTCTTTTAACGGGATAGCTTCAGCCCACCGTGAGAAATAGTCGGTGGCCGCGAGTATGTATTTGTATCCCTTGGATGATGTCGGGAGGGGAACTACTATATCCATTCCCCATTCAGCAAATGGCCATGTCGACGTTGATGGATGGAGCTTGCTTGGAGGTTTTCTTGGTATGGCCCATAGGCCTGGCATTTGGGACAAGTTCGAGCAAACCGCTCACAATCTGTAAACATTGTTGGCCAATAGAAGCCTTTGCTTTTTATGTTGATTTTCATTATCGAGCTAGATTGATGGGCTCAACACAGTCCTACATGTACCTCCCGCATGACCATTTGGCTTCTTTCGGAGACAGACATCTCAACAGTATCGACTTGTTCTTTTCAAGTGTGAACTTATATAATGTGTCATTTATTACCTTGTAAAAAGTAGCTCTCCACAATAATTGCACTCGCTCCCCCTTTTGTCTAGTAGCCAACCATTTTTTATCTTGATGATGGGAATACGCCAATCATCTTCTCCTTGGCTTTGGTTTTCTTCCAGTGCATTTGCCTTGAAAGTCGTTAGACCATCATGGCGGTTTAGAGTGCTTGGAAGTAATCTTCTATTTTTTATGGTAATTCTCAATTCTCCTTCTGGGGGAAGTTTAAGGGCAGAGGCCAATTTGGCTAGAGCATCAGCCAGCGAGTTTTGACTTCTCCTGACATATTCTATTTTGAAGTGGTAGAACTTGTCGCTGAGTCTTGTAGCTGCCTCAAAATAGGCCTTTAATTCTTCTTTTCGGACTTCAAAAATCCCAAAATTTGTCTAACGACCAGCAATGAGTCGCCAAATACTTCGATACATCTTATGCCCATTTCTAGGGCGATTTCTAAGCCAACTATGAGGGCTTCATATTCTGTTTCATTATTTGTGAGGGATTCCGAGAGCACATTAATAATGCAATATCCCTTTTCTGGGGTCACAAAGACAATTCCTGCCCTTTCCATGTTTGTTGATGTGCCATCAGCCTTCAAAAAATCCGGGCAGCCCCATCAAAATATAATTGCCAACATTTAAGTTGGGTTTCTTGTACGTCGTAAGTTTCTTGAGCAAGGAGCACCTTCTCGTCGATCAACTATGTATTCAGAAGAGAGTCTTATGGCACCGGATAGGCTGCTAAGAACTCTGACATACCCTGTCCTTAATTGCCTTTTGCGGCATATAGGAAATATCAAACTCCATGAGAAGTAGTGCCCACTTTCCCAACCTCCCTGACATGACTGGTTGCTTAAGTAGGAATTTAAGAGGGTCACATCGAAAGATGTGTTGGACCTCGTGTGTAACGTCGTGATCACTCGGATCCGTGTTTAATGGTTCTGGTGTGGTGCTCATGGCCAATGTGTGGTCATTGAGCCTTGATTGTGGCTTTCGGGTGTTGTGGCCAGAAATTTGGGCCCATATGACCCCAGGTTTTCTGGTGAAGAAGGCAACGGAGGTATCGTCACGTTTTGAATGCGACGGCTTCCTACGTCGCGATTTTGACCGTGGCATTTAATACTCTGTTTTGGGCCAGATATAGCAGAGGTGCTCTGTCCGGCTGAGGGGTGCTATTGTACAACGATTATTGGCGTTTTCGGCTTACTGGAGGTTTGCTCGGCGCGGTTTTGACGCGAGGAGGACGTCCAGAGCGTGGACTTGCCAGCGGTGTAGCGTTTCTCGCGTTCTGCGAGTTCTTCGAGTTGGTAGGGAGACTTCCCTTTGCGTTTTATTGTTTAAATGATTCTTAGAGCTCGTAGATCATGCTACTGTGGTATGTAATGGTTTAGTTTTCAATTTAATGGGTTATGTTGTAGTTTACACGGCGTTTACATGGATTTTTGGAAGAAGGGGAAGGGTTCGACCGTCTACTTGAGAAGGTGACGGGTCGGGCCGTCGCATTTGGAACGCGACCGTTTACCCCGTCGCGGTTTGGTTGTGAACGCGACGCAGTGGTCCGTCGTGTTCATACATCGATTAGTGTGTTTGGACTAGTTGGCATAAACGCATCGCTTAGGTCCGTCGCGTTTATGGCTTTGGTTTACTGTGTTGGTTTGAAGGTGGCAGGTTGTGTCATCACGTTTTGGGTTCGACTGCATGGTGGCGATGTGTCGGACCGTTGAGTTCATGACGTGACACTGGGTTCTGTCGCGTTAGTCTGGTGGTCGCGACCGGTGTGGTCGTCGCATTTTGAAAGGCGATGTATGTGTTCGTCACATTTAAGCTTCTGAGGTGTGTTTGTGCTGATTGGGCAGTAATGGTCCTGTGTGGGCCTAGCCCTAGTTATTTAATGTGGATTTCAGATGTTTAAGTGTGTTTAATAATAGTAAGACATGATACAAGATTAATGTTTTGGTTTATGATTAGTTAGTGAGTTGTTGTTATGGTGATTATATTAAGCATGTTATTATATTAAGGTTTGTGTGTTTATATGTTCAGTGGTGTGTGGTTGCTTTGGAGGTCATGTATTGACCAATAATAAGCATGTTAGCATGTGAATCTCGTGGTTTATGAATATAAGTTGATAGTACGTTAAAGTGTTCAGTGTGGTTTGTTGGTTGCCGAGTTTGGTGGTCCGACGCCTATTCCGAAATGCCTCTTCAGTCAGGTGCCTGAGGTTCTTTATGAGCCATGCATGTTGTTGCTCAGGGTTTGTCTTGATATTGTGTGTGTACCGTAGAGGTCTGTGTCGTCTTCCTGGACACCCTCACTATTGTGTTTGGGTTGTAGGTCCAACTGAGGGAAAGACGACAATGGGGAAGCCACTTGTGTGTACTGGTTGTGTTCGGTCGCTTGTAGTGTGCTCGTGGTTGGGGGACAGACACCAGTAGACGTACTGGTCCCCAGCTAGTCCTGTTTTCCAGTGCCTCACTTTAGAGAGCTCGGACCAGAGTCTCTAAAGGTGCCAGGCATGGGCCTGCAGCATGGAGGTCTATAGGTGTGGTGTTGATTGGTTTCCATAGCTTGTTGGCCTTATTGTGTGGTTGTGGAGCGACAGTTGGACCTTTCATCTTGGACTGCGAGACTGAGAGGTAGTTTTTATGTTGTGTTGTCTGGATTGGATACTGGTGTCATAAACCAGCAGTCTTTACCCGCGTGGCAGCATCGTTCCTTCCGACTCGAGCTTTGCCATGGTTGTGGCTTGTGAGTGGTGACTCACTGGTTGTGGTTTCTACTCGTTTGTGGTGTGCCTTGTTAGTAGCTCAGTTGTGTGAACAGTTCAGTTGTGGTGCCTTGTGGTTGTAGGTACCTGTACCTTTCGGGGGTAGCTGGTTGTTGTGGCACACCGTGTGCCAGCCTTTTTAGGTGCTGAGGTGGAGCTGTGCTCGGTGGAGGTTTGTGTCGTAAGACCTTCTACTTGTTATGTTGTACCCTTCTATGGGTAGCCTTCCGATGTGTTCTATTAAATGTGGTGGACTGGCTCTTTGTTGTCAATCCCGTTACCGTTCATTAGTGGTTTGCCTGTGTGGCACGTGGAGTGGTCGTTTCGGTTGCTGAGTAGACTGGTGTTTCTGTACTAATCCTGTTGTTCTCTTTAATTTTCTGTGAGTTGAATTAGCTAGAGTTTTTTTGGTTTAACGCAGATGAAGTATGTTTATTGCTAGTGTATAGCAGAATTATTAATGGTGTTGCCAGTGAGACCCTTGGGGGTTGAGGTCTCGGTTCCTTCTTGTTGTTACTGGTTTGTTGTTTGTTTTGGGGAGGTCCGTGCTGAGCCTGTGACTTTTTGAGACTCACTCCCTTACAGTTCCTTTCAAGTGTTAGCGGTGTCTTGGCATGCAGTGGTGTTGTGGTAACTTGTACCACCAGCAGTTGAGTTTTAGTTGAGGCATGTGAGATTTGCTCTCTCAGGTACCTCAGGTAGTTGTACTTTTCTCTGGATATGTATTAATGTATTGGGACAGTGTAATTTGTTGTAAATGAATATGAGAACATGTACTTTCTTGTATCTTATATTCCTGTGGTTGTCTTTTATATTCTTACTGAACATGTGTATGAACTATCCCTTGCGAGACTTCGGTTCGTTCGCGGGAGGTGAGTTTGGATATGGAGCCATATTGGACATAAATATCAAGGTCGCTACATCGTGTGCCAGTAATAATGCCTCCGTTTCTTAACGGCAAAAACCAATGCCAAGCATAATTTCTCCATTGGTGCATATCGGTGTTCTGGTCCGACTAGCATCCGACTAAGATAATAGAGGGCTGCTCTTTGCCCTCTTCATTTCCTGAGCAAGCAATGCCCTCAGTGAAGCATCCATGGTGGCAATATAGAGAATTAAAGGTTTCCCTTAATGGGTGCCCCCAGCACAGGCGGATTGAGGAGGTATTCTTTGATTTTGTTCATGGCATTTTGGCATTCTTCATCCCAAATGAACGGGACTCCTTTCTTTGTCAATTTACAGAAGGCTGGCATCTTCTTGATAAGTTGGATATGAATCGTCTAATGTAAGCCAAACGACTTGGAGGGAGCGTAGCTCAGTAAGTGTCTTAGGGGGAGGCAGTTCCCTAATGGCCTTGATCTTGTCGGGGTCTATTTCAATCCCCCGGTAGAGAACAATGAATCCAAGAAACTTTCCACTTGACACACCAAAGGCGCATTTCAGGGATTCATTTTCAGCTTGTACTCTCATAGCCTTTCGAAGACTCTGCGTAAGTCTTCCACATGATTTTCCTTTTTCTCTATCTTGACAACGAGGTCATCTACATAACATTCGACAAAGTTGTGGAGCATTTCATCAATATTTTGGTCATAGCCCTTTGGTAGGTAAGGCCTTTATTCTTCAGGCCAAAAGACATTCTTTTGTAATTAAATATGCCTTTTGGTGACCAAAAGGCTGTATGATTTTGTCTTTATCGGCCATTCGAATCTGGTTATATCCTAAGCTTCCACCATAAAGGACAGAGGTTCATGCCCCGTGATAACATCCACCATGGTTTCAGTTATAGGCAAAGAAAAGTCATCCTTTGGCATGCTTTGTTTAAGTCTCGAAAGTCAATACAGACCCAACTTGTCCATTTTTCTTCTTTACTGGCACGATATTGGCTAGCCATATTAGATACATGCAGGTTTCGATGAAATCGACATCCAGAATCTCGTTGACTTCATCCACCACTTTCTTTTCCAGTTCTAGGTGCATTCTTCTTTAAGTTTGTTTCACAGGGTTGGCCTCTGGCAGAATGACCAATTCATGTTCAGCCACTGATGGGTCTAAACCCGACATTTCTTTATAGGACCATGTGAAGCAATCTTTGAACTCTGATAACAGATGCTTGTATGCTTGTCTTTCTTCTTCATTTAGCAGGGCACTGATAAATACTAGATGAGGGTCGTCTAATGCCCCCAAATTTACTTCTAGAAGTTCATCAACAGTGGCCTGCCCACCATCCTCTAGTTCTTGAGGTGCAGGCTCCAAATCGACAAAGTCTTGTTCGTCATCTGTGTTAGCCACATGTACTTCCCATTCTTGTTCTTAGCAGAGGGAATTTTCATTTACATTTTCCATGGGGTTCTGACCCCTTTGCTTGTCTGTCTCCATTCTCATGAGGGCAAGGTTTATGCTGACCATATTCACTGCGTAATGCACCATAGGGCCTTCATGCGTCTCTCATCAGACCTCTTCTGTCATTGTGCGGAAATGGTGGTTGCCCCCTGACATTTGTAGGTTACCACAATTCTTGAAAAATCTTACCCCTCAGACTACTCTGAGTCTGGGGATATTTTGTTTTCGGCACATCTCTTTGATGTACTATGGCATATCTTCGAGTTCTCTAACTATTTCTTGGGACCCAAACATGGTATGCTTCAGACTGAAGTCATCTTTTGGGGGTTGTTTAGGAGTCGGCTCTCCTTTGTAGAAGACTATGGGTCTACCATCTTTATGTTGGGTCATGAGGAACTTATTGGCTCAACTGTATAGATTTCGTGACTGGCTATCATTTGTATATGATCTTGTGGTAGCGGTATTCCGGACCCTATTAGCCAATTGATGGCGTTGCTTTCTAACTTGAGAACTGACCTTTCTAACTGGAGAGTTTTTGACTTGGATCTCCCGACTGTTGGATTTGCTTGAGTGCTGCTGCCCCTCTTTGTTGACTTTTATTTTGCCGCTGTTTTTTAGGGAAACCCCTGCAATTTCTTTGCCTTTGTCTTGTTTTTAAGGGGATCGACTGCCCCCTCAAAATATAACCTAGCGTCAGCTAGGTGGCACTCACACACCTTAAATGGTTCCAGGTCTGCAAAGACCAATGTTGCTCACCCTCTTCTGTGTATTTTAGGCATTGATGGAGAGTAGATGGCACCACCAAGTTTTTATGTAACCACGGTCGCCCCAGGAGGGCTTTAAAGGAGGTATTAGTGCCGACCACATAGAATACAACCTTTGTTACAAAATCTCCTAGGGCTAGGTCCACATCCACACGCCCTAGGACTTCTTTAAAGTCTTGATTGAATCCCGCTATCTTAACTCCTTCCACCTTATGTAAATAAGGGGTGAGGAATATATTGTGAAATGTTTTTAGCGGAATGATGTTCACTGCTGAACCAGCATCGACCAGAAATACGGTCCAATTCCCGCCCATTTGTCTGACCCCTCGTGTACCGAGGTCTATTGTGACAGGGAGAGGGTAGTAGCATATCCTCTTTTGTGAAGGTCCCAGAAGCCACTAATGCTTCATATATCTCTTCTTTTATTTCTGTCACATGAGCCTAGGCCTCCGACTCCTGCAAGGCTGTAATCAATGCCTCACGCAGTTCTTTGCTTAATGCTAAGGCATCCCAAACACTAAGGTTGGTCGAGAACCCCTTCAATGTTTGAAGAACTTTCCGATTAGCTCTTTCTTTGGCCTTTTCGAAGGGGGCATCATTCCTTCCAAACCCCTACATGCCTGTGGTGGAAGGGGAATTGCGACGTTGCCACTCATCTCCTATTTTTCTAGAAGAAGTTTTCCAGCTACGAGAGGTACCAAATCTTCTACCCTCTTTTTTGGCTGGTGCTTGAGAGGGTTCTTCATTCATCGCCACTGTGGGCATTGGTCTATTTGTTTCACAGTAGGCTCTTCCTCTTCCTCGTTGGACGGCGGGAAGACATAATCATCTCCTCTTGCCTGGGGTGCAGAGACATGTCCTAGTTTTTCCCCTTTGAAATATATGACCTTCTGAGGTAGCTTACCCCTTTGATAAGTTTTAAATGATTTTCTAGCTTCAGGGGGTTACACAGCTCATCCCTGATTTGGACTGTCCCCCTGCTTGAGAGGTAAACACATAAGTCATATTGCATGAGAATGTTTGCACTTTGTCAGTCAACTCCTTAATGGTGTGTCAGTCCCCCAGAACATTTCTTCACTGTCAGAGGGAAGGGCGGCTTTATTGCCCTGCATATGCTCTCGCAAGTCATCTAGCTATTTCTTCAAGTGCTTTTTACCGCTCCAGTTCCTCCATGGTATGTATTTTTTCAGGGGGGTTGCCTTGGTTTGACAGTGTTTGTTGATATTCTTCGAGTTCGTCAATCACCCCTGGATCCTTTTGAGAGGGCCATTGACTTTATTTGCTGTGGGAGTCTCACAAACCGTGGCTTCCCTTTTCATTTTCCTTTTCTCATTCCTCTTTTGATTCTTGATTTTCCTTCTCAAGACTGTCAATTCTTAGAGAGTCGTTTCTTTTGCTATTTCCTTGGGCGGGACAGCGCCACCGGATATATTTCCTGGGCCGCTGCCTTTTTTGGAGCTTCTTAGGGGCTGACCCCTTGCTTGTGTTTACCTGGGTCCAACCAACTTCCTCTTGCTTACTGTGAAACGTTGCATTAATGGCCTTTTCCACAATATCATTTGGGAGCTATTGATATGCGGCAAATCCGAGGAACTTGGTCGACTACCCTATTTATGCCACTTCTGCTTGAGTTGTAGCGTGAATTACATTTGCAGTGAATGTGAGCTTTGGTTGTTAATGTGGTTGAGGTGGATTGACCAAGTGCTCACCCATGTCAATGATTCCTGCTTGAATTAACTTTTCTCTGCCCGATTCTTGAACAGTAACAAGTTTCCAGAGTATGGCTTAGCATACGATGGTACGTTGAATAATTGGGTTTGTCCACCATTGCTGCTTCTTCTGAGTGCTTAGGCTCCGTGAGAGTAATGAGATTCTCTTAAAAACATATATCTAGCAATTTTTTAGTGTGCTCCCTAGCAAATGAACAAGGAGCGCTGAGTCTCTCACTCAACGAAAGTGTTGATCTTTTTTCTTCTTTCCTAGTGTTTAAGGGAGCGGGTGCCTCACCCTTGCCCCCTTTTTTGCCAAGAGCTGTTGAGAAGTTTACAACAATCACTTCTCGTGATCCTGAGCCTTTATCTTTGGGCGGTTTGCCTCTTCCAAATACCGTAGTTGGATTTTCTGCAGAGAAGATTTCCATCTCCGCCACTGTGTTGTTGAGATGTTCAAATGTCCGGATATTGGCCCCTAGGAGCTTTTCCTTGATCTCTGACTTCAGGCTTCTTTGACATAGTTTCACTGCATCTTCATGTGCCGGTGGTTGTTCACATTTCATGCTCATGTCACGCCATCTTTTAATGAAGCCTATAGCAGACTCATTTTTGTTTTGCTTTAGGGATATGAGTTCTGCTAGGGTGACTCTTCTTTTTGTCACTCGAAAGCGTTCGAAGAATTTTCTTTGCATATCTTCCCACCAACTATTGAGTTGGGCTTCAGTCGGGCATACCATTGAAAGGCTGGTCCCGTAAGGGACTTGAAAGTACCTCAAAGGTATGCCTCTTCGGCTGCCAGCTCTCCCATGATGCTCATGTAATGAGCTATGTGTTCATGAGGTGACCCATCCCCATTGAACTTTGAGAATTTAGGCACCTTTGGGTGTTCTGCTTGGAGCTTTTTGAAGAGATGATGTACAGGGTATGATACCCTATATAGGTCATAGGTGGCAAACCCTTTACCATGCTCAGCCATCTTTGCCTCAATTATTTGTTCAATCATGACCCTCTGAGAGACCATTGTTCCTTCAAATAAAGTATTCACTTGTGGTACATCATGCCTTTGTTCTGTCACATGCACCTCTTGGGTTTCCTCGTGGCTTGAATTTAGATTTTCAAATGATTGCCTTGCCATAACTTCTGCACGGGGTGTGCTTGGTAACACATTCCCAAACTGGAGTGTCATCATAGGCAATGCTAGTTGGCTTGCTTGCTAGGGTTGCTGAGACTGCAACAGCTGCTGTGACGGCTGGGGTGCTTGCAGCGGTTGTGGTGTCACTACCCCCAATTGTTGCATGAGGCTTTCCAGCATAGCCTTCAAGTTCTGATTTTTTTGCATTACCATTTCTAGGGTTTGCGATGAGGTTGCCCCCATGTGTACCCCTTCAAAAACTTGTCTTTGTTCTAGCAGTATGGTAGGATTGGAGGTGTCGACAATATCTGTAACTGCCACATCATCATCAGGAGGTAGGGAATCCACCTCGATATTGATTCTTTCCAGCAAAGCACGTGTCTGAGCCCTAGTCGTTATTCCACACCTGACCCCAACATTAAATTTTCAGTTATGTCATCTGCTAGGGGTAGATTGTTGATGTTGGAAGCGTAGCAAGTATACACTCTCATACCTTCCTTGGTGATCTACACCGTTCTTCTTTTCTTTTGCTTGGGACGGATAGTGGCCCCCAAGCGTTGGAAAACCGATTTTTTAAGGATATCGACATCCCTCTTGCGTTCTCCAGATTCGAAATTTTGCCCTGTCTCCGAGCTAACTTGTCTTCTCTCTTAATACCCCTTTCCTTTTATGTCCCCTAGATAGGGCAGTAGATGCTGAAGGAATGCATTCATTGGTTCTGGATACTTGTGAAGGTTCCCTTTGTCTTTCTGGCACCCATCTTCTTTGGGGAACTTGTCGTCCTGTTGGAGCTTGTCTCCTGAATGCACGTGCATTTTCTCTTCCCACCAAAGATTCAATGACCCTGATCCTTTGGAGTTCCTGGCTTCTTCTTTGGTGACCCCACACTCGCTTAACACGAGGTGATGGATATTTCTCACCTCTCTTGTGGCCTACCTTGACTTTTCGGAAAACGGCTTCATCAGGTTTGCTGTATTTCCTTCTAGCTCTTGTCCACTGCTTCTTTACATTTTTCACCTTGAAGTTTGGCTTGTCTTGCCGCACTTTAGGAAGTATGTCGAATCTGTTCTTTTACCGTACAGCTACTACATGCCGCTCCGTTGGTATCAGGGTCTCACTTCCGTCCAGATAGATCTAGAGATCGCCAACCAAGACAGTCTTACCAGAACTTGAGATGCCACGTGTTGTGGGATTTCCCCTGGGGCTCCGTCTTCCTTTCTTCTCCTTCGCTGGAATGTTTGTAAAGTTGATAGCATAAGTTGTGAACATCTGTAGTAAATCACCTTCACGAGCTTGAGACTCTTCTTTTCCTTTGCTTGCTTCATGGGTCTTAGCAGCAGTAGGTTGCACAGTCGGTATCACGCCAAGGAAATATGGAGACTCCACCACTGGGGGGGAAGTCTCCAAACCTGGTTGGCGTAGTGAGATAGCCATGCCTCACGTGGTCCTGGACCACGAGTGGGCCAAAGAACACACCTGGAGTATGGGTTGTAGCCGTCATTGCAGAGCTCTGACCTGCACAAAACAATTGCCATGTGAGTACATCTTATTATTAGGGTGTTTTCTGATGGAGAGATGAAGGGAAGGGAGGTCCCTAGTGGTGTCGCCATCTCTGTGAGAACTATTTTTTTATCTTTTTTAATTTGTCTTTATTTATTTATATTGACATGTTTTTATAAGTTCATTTGACCTCTCCCCACTGGCCAAGACCAGTGTTAATTACATCAGCGCAAAGACTGAATACCCTTGATTAACTATCAGACAACTCTTTTGAAATAAAAGAACGTAACTCACAATTGAAGGAAATGAATTGTACATGAAGAAAATAAGGTTGCAAGCATACAATCAAATTTTTTGGAATTGTTTTGATATTTATTTCATTTTTGTTTATTTGTATTCATTTTCTTATATTTTATTTATTTTAAAAACCATGTATTTCATTTATTTCGCCATTTTATTTATCAAAATTATAATTATATGGATTAATAAACAATTTTATTTATTTATTTGATTTAAGAGTGGATTAATTTAAGGTGAATAAAAAATGATGTGATTCATGACTTGTTTGTTATTTTGAGGTTATTATTAATTAAATCAAGATGATTATGAAATATTTATTAAACTTTGGCAAACAATTGATTGATTTTTGTTAAGAATTTAATGATAAAGAGCATGGAGTCAACGTTACATAACATGTAATTGCACAAATCAAACATTGTCAATAGTATGAAATTAGCCCAATAGGCCGTTAATATGTCAAGCACATGATCACATGTAAAGATGCATCAAGTATTGGCCCATTAAGCTCATTAGGCCATTAAGCCTTAACCAACATGAACATGGTCCTTCAATAAGTCATGGCACAAAACGCATAAGTCCAGCCCAATAAGCACGCCCAACGGACCTTTTAAGACTTAAGAAAATAATATTGTGCCTTGCACAATTTTTCTTAGGGCTGTCTTGCAGACCCTTCTCCCAGACCGCCTTACAATCTTCATAAGCCTTGCTTCTTTTCCAGTTCAAAAATCCACCCCTTTGGCTTGGCGTGTAACGCCCCGACGTGGAATATCGGAGCGAAATTATAGTTATTAAATAGTACAGAGCGAGAATAAATGACAAACCATAGCACAATTGGTAATAATATCAAATAACTCCAATTTCATTAATAATCCATCATCTAACTATTACATCAATCCAGCATAGTCATAACTAGGGCCCAAAGTACTTTATTCAAATCTAAACTTATTACATAACGACTAATTGACTCATAACTAAACTAACTAACTACTAATGCACGGGTTGCTGAAACTGGTCACTCTTGGACATCGTCCTCGTACCCATCCTCGTGAGTGTGGTCACCATCCGACTCACTTGAACACATGAATAAAATATGCAGGATGAGCGAAATTCGCCCAGTAGAACTTAATATCTCATGA
>JACBKR010006287.1:0-13568 GCA_014218235.1 Colocasia esculenta | reverse complement strand
CCGACAGTAAGATGACAAAAGTGCATGCTGCGGTCAAAGGGTGAATGCGACTGAAAGATGTGCAGAATTATATAATATGGTAATCTAGAAGGGGGGGTGAATAGATTACTGTAAACTAGAACCACTATTGCCTTTCTTTTCGATGGAAACACAGACTTGTGAAATCTCAAATAGATTTAACTGAATTCGAATTACTATGTGTGTGCTGTTGTAATAAAACATGAAAAAACTATCTAGAGTGTGTAGAGAATAACGTGCCTACCAATCATCTACGGTAAAGAAATGCAAACCATAGGACACGAAGATTTAAGGTGGTTCGGAGTACACAACTTGTGTACCTACGTCCACCGTCCACACACACACATGCAGAAGAAGGATGCTTATGAGCTAGTTCAACAACTACAAACACACAACACACCAAGTTGTCTGATGCCAACCAAACCAATCAGAACAACACCACACACGCAGATCAAGCACAAGAGACGCTTGACCCACAACCAACACACAGAGTATGAAAAGTAGAAAACAACGAAGAGTTCAGAGTGTAGAATCAAATCCTGAGATAGAACTCTTCGTGGTGGTCGTCCAGAAGAACTCAAGCTTTGTCTGACATGTATCAGATGATTGAGAAGCTTGAACACAGGTGAACTAGCTTCTGTTGCACAGTTGACGAGCCCAGGGGGGGTGAATGGGTCTTTATAAAAATAATCTAGATGATACCTGTAAATAAAAACATTCACAAAAATGTTCTTCGATGAAGGTTAGTGACTGTTAGTTCAAATACCAAACACAGAAAGAAAACAATCACACGACACAAAGGATTATCCTGGTTCGGACCTCTTCTCCTTAGGAGTCCTACGTCCAGTCCTGAGCAACCACTCAGTTTTTACTAACTAGGGTACAGTCCCCCTAAGGACGCTACAGCACCAGCTCGGCTGATCTTCCTTCACACCCGAAGGGAATAACAACACCTGGATACCCCAACAGGTCTTCCTTCACAACTGAGGGAAACAGCACCTGGATACCACCAGGTCTTCCTTCACAACTGAAGGGAAAACAGCACCCTGGATACCACCAGGTCTTCCTTCACAACCGAAGGAAACAGCACCTGGATACACCAGGGCTTCCTTCACAACCGAAGGGAAACAACACAAAGAGAATGGAATAGATCAAGCCCCTAGATCAAGCTTTTAACAAGCCAAGATCTGAAGCAACTAGCACTGAGAGCAAGGATCTAAACAAGGCACACTCTCAGAACTACACGGGCTCTCTTGGAAAATCTATTACAACACAGAGAGCGAAGAGCTAAAGGGTGATGAGGAATGAGTTCTTGGCTCTAGACTTCTTGCAGAAGAAAGAATTTGAATGCTGAACACGAGATGCTTGTTCTCGCTTCGTTAGTTGCTTCTCACTTCTGTCCTTGATTTATATCTTCTTTTTGAAATACGGGCCGTGATGTAACGTTGTCTCTTAGATTGATAGACATTAGACTATTTGACATTTGGAAGCTTCAACTATCTTTATCCATTTGAGCACGCAAAGAGATAAGGTCTTCTGGCGTCTATACGGTCCAACGTTGTATGATAGAATGTCTTCAGGACCCTGCACACATTAAATGCTAGAACAGTAGACAACTAAGCTGTCTCTTGTTGTCAGTATACGTTGATGGAGTATTCACTAGAATAGCAATCCCAAATGGCTTGTTTTAAAAGATGTATACAGAGTAAGCACAATAATGGACGATATTGTCTGCATGCATGCAGAGAACGTTCAGAACTCATAAATGCAGGAGTGACAGATAGATATATACGTGACTTGACTAGTCAACGTTTTAGAGATAAGATAAATGTCAAGTCGATGTAAGATATGAGATCGATGGCTATATGACTTATGAAATCGTTATGATTAAGTATTTCATTTTAACTAAGTCTTATAGGCCATAGCAAATCGTTACATTCACAGAAGAAACGTTATAGGTACTTAACAAATCGTTACCGAATGCGTTGTTGGTTCTGTAAGAAATCGTTATGAAAGCAAGTCGTTGTGTTCTAAAGAAATCGTTGTGAAACCCTTAACAAATCGATATGGAAAGCAAGTCGTTGTGTTCAGGAAGAAGAATCGTTATGGTAACTTATGAAATCGTTACGCGAGCAAGTCGTTGCGAGCTCTAAAGAAATCGTTACGGTGACTTATAGAATCGTTGTGACAGGAAAGTCATTATGAGCTCTAAAGAAATCATTACGATGACTTATAGAATCGTTATGACAGGCAAGTCGTTACGACCTCTAAAGAAATCGTTACGATGACTTATAGAATCGTTATGATAGGCAAGTTGTTACGAGCTCTAAAGAAATCGTTATGATGACTTATAGAAACGTTATGACAGGAAAGTCGTTACGAGCTCTAAAGAAATCGTTGCGATGACTTATAGAATCGTTATGACAGGCAAGTCGTTCCGAGCTCTAAAGAAATCGTTGCGATAACTTATAGAATCGTTATGAGATCGACTTGTTTGAAACAACATGACTTTTCAGTCTTACAAGGAAATTGTTAAACACTTATGAAATCGTTATGACTTTTAACAGAAGTCGATGTGGACTTAGGGAAATGTCATTTTGAAAAGATTAAAGCTTCAGTAAGACAATACTTACCAATATTGACTTGATTGACCTTGGTAGAATTCCTGTACTTAAGACTTATGAAAGATGTGTTAGTATTTTTGTTTGATTTTGTTAATCACAAAATATATGTAATTGAAAGTACATGGGGACAGACTGAACATCAATCTCCCCCTTTGGTGATGACAAAACTTATTAATAGGCATGAATAAAGGATCTGAATATTTGCAGGAAGTATTTCATTTTAGACATGCTAAGTATTTTTTCCCCCTTTGCATTAAGCAAGACACGAAAATTAATATTTCTGGAATATATATCAGATATGCTAAGTATTTCTCCCCCTTTTGTCATTAAGCAAAAAGATAATCTGAGATAAAGAATGAAGAGAAAAGATAAGAGCACTCAAACAAAAAAATTTCATTAAAGTTGAGGAGGTACAGGCAGATAGTAAGTAGGAGACAGAAGAGAGGCAAAATGAGAAATGGTTTCCCATGCCTGTGCTTCCTGCTCTTCAAAATGAGTTTTAAAGACTCCAAAAGACAAAGAATAGGTTGGTCCATGGAGGAAGCCATCCTTTGAGATGAAGATCTAGATGCTTATAGAGAAGGTCAACATAAGCATTCTTATCCATAGACATCTTCAGGAAATGAGTAGTCTCAAAGCTGGCACAGGTAAGAAACTGATCCATGGACACAGGATAGTGATTGTGATTATCTTGAGAGCTTTATGAAGAGCTACATATACCTTGTACTTTCCTCCCAAACTTTGAAGGGGTCATTACAAGGTTAATGGAGTTCATATCCAAGAAGGTGGCTGGAGAGATTGCAGGTTTGCCTTCTGGCTTGAGCTTCATTGAGTGCAAAACAACTGCTGAGCTGACAAAGGGTAGAACTTGGACCATTCTGAGGATGTCAGCCTTTCACATTCAGACAGAATGGGGGCTAGATTCAGCACTTACATGCCCCTGGTGATATTCCCTAAATAGGACTAGGAAAAGCAACCAGGCAGCCTTTCTGTACTTAATTCTGCCCATTACTCTAGCAAAACGCTCAAAGATGATGGATCCTACAGAGGATTCCATAACTAGAAAATGGATTTGTGGAAGGGCTATCTCTTCAGGCACTTGGAGGGTAGCAAAATCTACTGAACATCTGAGATTGTGAGATGCCCGGATGTGAGAGCTGAAATGACCTTTTGAACTGGCTGAGCTGAACTTCTGGAAGTCGATGGACATATCTGTAGTTGTTGAACAACACATAGTGTTTGACCATCTTGATCTCTTTTTAATGAAGGGTGCCCAAATTTCTCTATGATAAATTTGAACCACTCTGATAAGGTAGGGAGTGGTCCCTTGGAGGGAATCTGGCAGATTGGCGAGAGTATTTTCGAAGAGATCTGTGTGGCCTTTGCCCACTGCTCTTCAGTTTTGGAGTGGGCAATAGAGAAGATTTGGATTTTTCGGATTTGGAAAGAGAAGTGAAGGGTAGGATGGGTTTAAATGCTCTGTTAGATTGAGGAATGGAAGGTTAATGATGGTGGCAAGAACGACCTTTGAGAGATATTCTCTATACAGTGGTTTATTTTTGTTGACCACTGTGAGGGAAAACCACAAAGGAGGGTATTTAGGCTCAGGAAAATGGAGGAGAGGTAGAAGAAATTTTCCTCTTCTTAGGTGCAGGACTGGAAGAGTCTGCCCTATGGATGTACTCCCCAATCTTTGCACAGACTGAGAATGCCTTCTTCAAACTCATCTTTATTTTTCTATAAAGGGAGAGTCAAGTTGAGCTGTCTCAGGGATTATAGTGATGAAAGAGGGTGGAGGAGAAGGATGAAGAAATGAATGAGAGGTAGGGGAATGTCATCAACTGGTCCAGGGGAGGGACCAGAGGAGGATGAGGCTCCAGCAGAGGATGCTGGAGGCACCTCAGAAATAGGTGGAGGTGGAAGTATGTGAATAGAAGATGCAGGAGATGAGGTGGATTGAGAAGGAAATGGTGTTGGAGAGGAGATGGGTCTGGATTGAGGCTTTTTGAATGGCTGAGGGGCAGGGGGTGCTGTAGGAGCTGAGGGAGGAGATGGAGGAAGGAACTGTGTGAGAGGGATGAGAAGGAGCTGGAGGCTTAGGTGCCAAGACTCTTCTTCAACCTCTGTTTGCACATGTTCACTCTCTAATGGCCCTTTGGCCCTGACACTTGCTCAGCTGGCCCTGGAGACCCTTCAACCTGCTCTGCTGGCCCAGATGGCCTTTGCACATTCACTTCTGTCGCTGCTACTAATGGTGCTGGCCCTGATGGCCCTGACTCTTGAACTTGAGCTGCAAAGGTGGAGGAGAGGAGCTTGGGCTCAACCACCTCAGGATTTCACTCAGCATATTTTCATGCTGCCCATTTCTTTGGTGAACCACTTCATGCATTCCTGATATTAGAAATTCCTTTGTAGCTGAAGCTTGGCTCATGAAGATGGAACTTACATCAGACTGGAGAGAGCATAGAAGGGTTCCTTGAGTATCAAGTCTCTCAATTACAGGCTTCAGATTATCACAATCTTCTGCCTCATTAGCCTTTCATGTGGAGTATTTAAAGAGTGGGACTTCGGACTCCACTTCTTTTCCTTCTGCCTAGCCTCTGAAGCTGGAGGAGGCTGATCATCATCAGAATCAGAGGAGCTTGCTGTCTCCCCATCTCTGGCATCATTCGGAGCTTTAGGCAGGTCTTCATCAGCTGGTACACTGCCCATAGGTCATCACTGTGAGCTGCTTCCACTGGTCCTTCCTTTGATTGCTCCCCTGAACAGGAGCATCCTTTTCCATTGGCTCTTGCTCCCCTGAATGGGAGCATCCTCTTCCAAAATAATATTATCAGGAGCATCTGATTGCTCTTCTGAACTGGTATTGTAAGAGATTCTTCAATGTGGCCTGATGCCACAGCTTCTGCCACTGATTCTCCGCCAGCCTCTGGAGTGACTGGAGTGGAGTGAATAGAATCCAATACCTCTTTAAGGATAGAGGCAACGATGGAGGTGGGTAAGGGATCTGCTGCACTTGCCATTGCTTCTTCTGCTGGTGCTTCGATTAAAGGTGATCCTCAACCATTGCTTGCTCTGCTGCTTGATCTGATGATCCTGCTAATTCTGAAGCTGACGGTGCTGCTGGCTCATTGCTACTGAAGCTTTACTGCTGCTGATTCTGTTGTTCTTCCTGAACATCAAGAAAATCACCTATGATGGCCTCTCCCTCTGCTACTGAAGCTTTAGACCAGGTACCATTTTGTAATGAAAATCCGCTTTTCTTCAGGTTTCTGGACCTAATTGCTTGGCACATTTCTCAGTGACTGCCCCTGATAGATCAACACCAAAGTATTTGAATACTTTGGTGAGCAGGTGAGCATAAGGCAGAGAGACGTTTAGCTTCTCTTAGTATCCCAAATCTGTTCTCTGGCGAACTTCATCCTTTCTATCATTACTTCAGCCATATTGATTTCCCTGTTTTGGATGGCCCAAAACATCAAGTCTGAGTCGGCCTTGGTACAAGATGAGAAGGTGGCACTTCTCGGAGCAGAATCTGACACACTATGAAATGTAAAATCCTGTTGAAGGCATTTAGCTGATTGATGTCCAGCTTTCCATCTTTCAGCCTGAAGTCTGGACCAATGATACCTAGACCCTTCGCTTGAATATCCACTGAGTGGATTCCACTGAGACCAGGTACATACACCCAACTAGGGTTTCAAAAAATCACGATCGATCCTGGATTTGGGAGGATGTCATCTGCCTCTGATTTCAGACAAACATAGAAGGCCTTAACAAGGTTGGATAGCTTACATTGAGAGGGTTGCGATTCCCACTGCACTGATGATAAGCGGCACCACACTGTGCATCCATTTTTCTCCAGATCTGCAATATCAACCTCTTTATTTCCACACAGCTTCGTCTTTACGAAAGTGAAACTCTCCTGCTGCTCAGGAGTAAGGAACTCGGCGCTGTAGCCACCCAAACTCCCGGAAACTGTGGATGCGGCCATGGAATCCGTGAGGAAGTTTTCTGGAGGGTTGAGAAGGAAGGAGGAGTGAAAGCCCTCAAGAAATTTCACGGGAAGGAGAGAGAGGCTTTCAAACTTTGCAGAGAGTCGATGTCGAACTTGCTAGGGTATCGGCTCAAGTAACCAGACGAAAGAGGGTAAAGGTAGAAGATGGGATACGAATAGTCTATCATCGATTTTATGAATAATTAAATGTGTGGTGGAAAGTGAGGCACCAAACGGCGGCAGAAAACGATATAAAGGAGTTTGACCATTCAAAACGACTTCAATAGAGAGCGACTAGGAGGGATAATTTTGTGTTTTTGCTTAAAGCCATGAGAGGGAAAATGTTTAAATCTGAAAATTTATATGCCAATTTTCAACAAGACTCTTTTCACAAAATGCACATGCCCAATTCCCTTCTAAGAGATGTGAATCTCTCTTAGGTAAGGCTTTTGTGAAAATGTCTGCTAACTGACTATTTGTATCAATAAACGATATTTCATATTTCCATTTGCTACATGATCACGAATAAAATGATATCTAACCTCAATATGCTTTGTCCTTGAATGTTGAACTGGATTGGTGAGATTAATGTGGCATGGTGTTGTCACACAACAGTGGAATCGATTTGATATTGAGTCCAAAATCCTCAAGTTGTTGCTTTATCCATAGGAGTTGTGTACAGCAACTTCTAGCAGCCACGTACTCAGCTTCAGCTGTAGATAGTGCCACTGAATTTGTTTCTTTGAGGACCAGGATATCAAGCATACTCCAGAAAAATTGACAACACCACTGGTGCTTTTCTATCTACTTTGCATCCAGCATAGTCAGCATCAGAATATCCTACTAAACTGATTTCACAGGATTTTGGTACCAAGACCTAAATCATGGTTCTAGCTAAATCTAAATATTCTTTTCACAGAGATTAAATGTGATTCTCTAGGATCGGCTTGATACTAGCACACATGCATACACTAAATAGAATATGGGGTCTACTAGTTGTTAAGTAAAGTAATGAGCCAATCATACCTCTGTAGACCTTTTGATCTACTTTCTTACCATCCTTGTCACTGTCCATCCTTGTTGATGTACTCATGGGTGTGACAATGGCTTGGTGTTATCGAATCAAATTTCTTCAAGAGTCTTGGTGTACTTTGCTTGACAGATGTGGGTGCCATCTTTTCCTTACTTGATTTGTAATCCAAGGAAATAATTGAGCTCTCCATCATGCTCATCTCAAATTCTCCCTGCATCAACTTTTCAAAGTACTTGCAAGAGATTCATTAGTAGATCCAAAGATAATATCATCTACATAAATCTGTACAAGTAGTATGTGTTGACCTTTGACTTTATGAAAAGAGTGCTATCTAATTGACTCTACTGAAACCATGATTTAGAAGAAAAGAACTAAGCCTTCATACCAGGCCTAGGTGCTTGCTTAAAACATATAATGCTTATGAAGTTTAAAACATGATTAGGAAATTCTGTGTCATCAAAACCCGGGGGTTGTTCCACATAAACTTCCTCTTTTATAAAACCATTTAAGAATGCAGATTTAACATCCATTTGAAATAGTTTTAAGTCTAATGCTGATGCATGCTAATAATATTCTAATGGCCTCAAGTCTAGCCACAGGTGCATAGGTTTCATCGAAATCTATGCCTTCCTCTTGAGAATAGCCTTGAGCTACAATGGCCTGTTTCTTAAGATTACACCAGTTTCATCCAATTTATTTCTAAACACCCATTTGGTGCCAATGACTAGATGGTCTGATGGTCCAGGAACAAGTGGCCATACTTGGTTTCTTGAACTGATTTAGTTCATCTTGCATGGCTAATATCCAAGATCATCACAAAGAGCTTCATTGACTGTCCAGGCTCTATTTGAGAAACAAATGCTAGGTAATCACAGGGAATTACATTACCTCTTGTTCTTACCCCTACAGATGGATCACCAATAATATTTTCGAGTGGGTGATCTTTCTTGTGTCTCCATTCCTTTGGAAGATTTTCATGTGTAATTTCCTTTTGTTGCATGTCTTCAGAGGTGGATCATCCTTGTCCTCAATTGATGTATTCTTTAGTTTCTTGGACATTCATCTGCACCATCATTATCACTAACTACTTCCTTTCTCAAGGAAGGTTAGTTTCATCAAAGATAATGTGTACAGACTGTTCAATCAATAAAGTGCGTTTGTTAAATACTCTGTAGCCTTTGGGTTTAGAGGTGTACCCCATGAAGATGCCTTCATCTGATTTGGCATCCAACTTACCAATGTCCCTTTTTCCATTGTTGTGGATGAAACAAGGACATCCAAAAGTCCTGAAGTGGCTGATCTTTGGCTTCTTTCTTTGAACAGTTCATATGCAGTCTTCTTCAGGATTGGCTGATCATTACTCGGTTGATAATGTAGCTTGCTGTGTTGACTGCTTCAGCCCAGAAGTATCTTGGCAGATCATATCTGAGAGCATAGTTCTTGCCATATCCAATAGAGTTCTATTCTTTCTCTCAGCAATTCCATTTTGCTGTGGTGTCCTTGGTGCTGAGAAATTATGCTCAATTCCCTGATCATCACAGAACTTAGCAAATTTTTCATTCTGAAATTCACCATCATGATCTGATCGGATAGAAACAATGCTGAACTTTTGATCCTTCTGAACTTTCTTGCTGAAACTGACAAAGTTATCAAATGTGTCATCTTTATGCTTTAGAAATGATACCCATGTGAATCTTGAGTAATCATCGACTATGACAAATCCAAAGTTCTTTCCTCCAAGACTAGTAGTCCTCATTAGCCCAAATAGATCCATATGAAGGAGCTCTAAGGGTTTTGAGGTGGTACCACCGTCTTGACTTGAAGGAGCTTTTGGTGTGCTTTCCCTTAGCACAAGGTCTACAGACACCTTCCATCTTTGTACTGACCTTTGACAGACCTTCTACAAGATTTTTCTTCACTAATTTTCTCATACCATCTATGCTACAATGTCCTAGTGTATGTGCCATAATTCAGTAGATTTTTCCTTATTTGCTGCCAGACAGACATTTTGTTCTTTGAGTTCCTCAAGATAGAGCACATATAAGTTCTTTTCTCTATTTGCTTCAAAGATGACTGATCCATCCTTCAGTATGCTGCATTTCGATTCTTGAAACTGGATCTGATGGCCTCTGTCACACAGTTGGCTGATGCTAATGAGATTATGCTTCAACCCTTTGACAAGCAACACATCTTCCATAACTGTTCTTCCTTTGTTATTCACAGAGCCACTGCCAATTACTGTTCCTTTCCCATTATCTCCATAAGTAACTATTCCTTCTTCAGCTTGGAGATGAGTGAATAACTTCTGGTTTCCTGACATGTCCCTTGAGCACCCACTATCCAAGTACCATTTGGATGCTCGAGGGTTACCTGAAATAAAATCATCAAGCTTAGGTACCCAAATTCTTTTGGGTCCTGATTGGTTAGTATCATTGATTTTACTTTTTATTATCCATTCTTATGTCTTGTGGGCATGTCGTTATGATATGTCCTAACTTGTTGCAGTGACTACAACAGGATAATTTGGTTACTTTTTCTATATATTTGAAATCAACTTTGTATGTTATATCTTGTTCAAGTACAAATTTTGGTGTTGGATATGTTTTAGGATAAACTATGGTTTCTTCATTATCTGGGGGTGTATATCCTAATCCATTTTTCTTCTTACCTGATCTTCTAGCACCTTTTAATATGAGGGAGTTTTTACCATTTGTGAATTTTTCTAACGTGCTAGATAAATTTATGTTTTCTTCTGTTAGAGTCTTGATTTCAGTTCTTAGTTCATCTACATTTTCCTGTTTTACTAATTCCGTTATTTTTTTATTTTTATCTTTTAAGTCTTCACATAATAATTCATTTCTTCTTTTAAGTTCAGTTATTTGTTTTTCTAACTCTTCATTTTCTGTTTTCAGATCAGAGTTAGTGTTTTATAAACAAGTACTGTTTTTCTTACTGGCTTTTAATAGTTTAGTTACTTCTTTATATTATTATATAGTTCATTAAATGCTTCCTCTAAATTATCTGAATCGGAATCATTGCATGAATCAAAAGAGGAGTCAGAAGTTACCTTATCTTCAGTATTTGCCATGAAAGCCAAATGGGCTTCTTCTTCATCGCTGTAGGAGTTTGACTCACTGTCTGAGTCGCTACTGTTCTCCCATGCTGCTGCCATCGCCTT
The DNA here is from genome assembly GCA_014218235.1 of Colocasia esculenta. Classification (NCBI taxonomy): domain Eukaryota; kingdom Viridiplantae; phylum Streptophyta; class Magnoliopsida; order Alismatales; family Araceae; genus Colocasia; species Colocasia esculenta. The sequence goes on along the minus strand of JACBKR010006287.1, from coordinate 2,718 downwards.
CTTCTTGTACCTTCTGAACTTCTTGGAGCTCTCTTTCTTTCCGAACTCCGGCTTCTTGAATTTTGGACACTCAGCTTTAATGTGTCCTGGCTTCTTACATTCATAGCAGATGGTTCTCCTTTCTTCATCTCTTTTCCATCTGGTTTCTTGAAGTCCTTATTCCTTTTGAAGTGCCTTCTACCAGATTGGAACTTCTTCTTCTTAGCCAAAATCCGCTGCAATCTTTTAGATAGCATTGCTTCCTCATTCTCGCTGTCCACATCACTTTCACTCTCATCTGAACTTGCTTATGGTGAATCTTCTTAGCTTTTAAGGCGTTGGAGTGCTTCTTTCTGCTAGAGGACTCTCCTAGCCTTTCCATGTTGATCTCATGGGCCATGAGGGACCCAATGAGCTTTTCTACTGACATTCTCTTCAGGTCATTAGCTTCTTCTATTGCTGTGACCTTTAGGGTCCATGAGGACGGTAAAGATCTAAGTATTTTTCTCACCATGTCTCCAATCTCATAGGTTTTCCCCAGACCAGCTAGTCCATTTGTGATGTCAGTGAACCGACTGAACATTTGAGTTATGGATTCACCTGATTGCATCTGAAATCTCTCATACTGAGTGACAGAATGACGATTCTTGTTTCCTTTACCTTGTCTGTGCCTTCATATGTGATCCTGAGCTTTTCCCACATTTCCATTGAGGATTTGCAGGCTAAAACTCTGTTGAACTCCTTCTTACTTAGAGCACAGCATAAGATGCTCTTTGCTTTGCATTCAAGGAGATCTTCTTTCTGTCATCATCTGTCCAATGAGCTTTCTGGTCTTCCAGTAAGGATAGTCTTCACCATCGAAGAGAGGGGGTCGGTTGACAGACTGACCTTCAAAGTTACCTTGGGCTGCCATGAATCTTTACTCTTCAGCTCGTTGGATCCTTTTTCTTTGTCGAAGAGACTCGCACTGATACCACTTGTTGCCCAGTTGACGAGCCCAGAGGGGGGGTGAATGGGTCTTTATAAAAATAATCTAGACGATACCTGTAAATAAAAACATTCAAAAAAATGTTCTTCGATGAAGGTTAGTGACTGTTAGTTCAAATACCAATCACATAAAGAAAACAATCACACGACACAAAGGATTATCCTGGTTCGGACCTCCTCTCCTTAGGAGTCCTATGTCTAGTCCCTGAGCAACCACTCAGTTTTTACTAACTAGGGTACAGTCCCTCTAAGGACGCTACAGCACCCAGCTCGGCTGGTCTTCCTTCACACCCGAAGGGAATAACAACACCCTGGATACCCCACCAGGTCTTCCTTCACAACTGAAGGGAAACAGCACCCTGGATACCACCAGGTCTTCCTTCACAACTGAAGGGAAACAGTACCCTGGATACCACCAGGTCTTCCTTCATAACCGAAAGGAAACAGCACCCTGGATACCACCAGGTCTTCCTTCACAACCGAAGGGAAACAACACAAAGAGAATGGAATAAGATCAAGCCCCTAGATCAAGCTTTTAACAAGCCAAGATCTGAAGCAACTAGCACTGAGAGCAAGGATCTAAATAAGGCACACTCTCAGAACTACACGGGCTCTCTTAGAAAATCTATTACAGCACAGAGAGCGAAGAGCTAAAGGTGATGAGGAATGAGATTCTTGGCTCTAGACTTCTTGCAGAAGAATTTGAATGCTTGAACACAAGATGCTTGTTCTCTGCTTCGTTAGTTGCATTCTTCACTTCTGTCTTTGAATTTATATCTTCTTTTTGAAATACGGCCGTTGAAGTAACCGTTGTCTCTTAGATTGATAAACGTTAGACTGTTTGACATTTGGAAGCTTCAACTATCTTTTATCCATTTGAGCACGCAAAGAGATAGGGTCTTCTGGCGTCTATACGTCCAACGTTGTATGATAGAATGTCTTCAGGACCCTGCACACATTAAATGCTAGAACAGTAGACAACTAAGCTATCTCTTGTTGTCAGTATACGTTGATGTGAGTATTCACTAGAATAGCAATCCCAATGGCTTGTTTTAAAAGATGTATACAGAGTAAGCACAATAATAGATGATATTGTCTGCATGCATGCAGAGACAAGTTTGGCGTGCCGGATCGAGCCGGCCCGATACCCCCGTATCGCATCGGATCAGGGAAAATCCGATCCTCGATTCCATCGATTCGGTCCGATTCGCCTCATATATATAATATTATTATATCATATTAATAATATATATTATACATTATAAATATCATATATATGATATATTATATATATTATACATTATAAATATCATATATATGATATATTATATATATTATACAATATAAATATCATATATATGATATATTATATATTATACCCATGAAATCGATCCGATGCGGATCGATTCGGGTCGATTCGGGGGGAATCGAATCGGATCAAGAGAAATCCGATTCACCTCCCGATCCCGATCCGTCAAACCTTGTGCAGAGATACGTTCAGAACTCATAAATGCAGGAGTGACAGATAGATATATACGTGACTTTGACTATTCATGTTTTTAGAGATAAGATAAACGTCAAGTCGATGTAAGATATGAGATCGATGGCTATATGACTTATGAAATCGTTATGATTAAGTCATTTTAACTAAGTCGTTATAGGCCATAGCAAATCGTTACATTCACAGAAGAAATCGTTATAGGTACTTAATAAATCATTACCGAATGCAAGTCGTTGTGTTCTGTAAAGAAA
>JACBKR010006286.1:0-13297 GCA_014218235.1 Colocasia esculenta | reverse complement strand
TATATGCTTCCTCCGGAATTCCAGGTTCTGATTTCTTGTCCCTGGCCTTGCTTGAATTTGTGAAGGAACATGAAGAGCAAACAAAGAGATTGAAGTTGCAAAAGTTAAAAGAAGAAGCAGAACTGCAGAGACTTGCCAACGAATCTTCTCGCAGGGAACAGGAAAGGATTCGAAGGGAAATAGATGAACGAGAACGTCAAGAGGCTCAGGCTTTGCTTATGGAAACTGAGAAACGTGGAAAAAAGAGAAAGGAAAGAGGCCAGCTATTGAGGCGGTATGTTCTTCTATCTACCTGGATCCCAGAGTGGTTAAATACAATAGTAGGCATTTGATGTTAGTGCTTCACTAATTCGAGAGGTGAGTTGGCTTGATTTCAAAAAATAGTTAAGTTTATGCTGTCTTCCAAGTTTATAATTACTAGGCCGAGGAAAATCATCCTTCTTTGCTTATGTTTTGAAGCTATGAAGATAAGAGAACTGCTTATACCCATCGGAGGAGTGGTAAAAGTACCCATCCAGAACCTATTTGTCACTCTTGAAGTCATTTATCATCCTTATTCATCTAAGGGTGAAAGATAAGTTAAGAGTGACCAATAGGTTGAATTGTCACCCTTATCCGGAGGTGGTACAAGGATGACAAACTGAAAAAGTCCTGTGCAGACAGGTAGTAGGTTTTTCTCGAATGATAATTGTACTGCTGGGATGTTGATTTATCCTTGATGACTGAGGATGATTCCATGTTCGGTTCCTTCATATTAATGTATTTGTTATTGGTATTAGACCTTTATTAGTTGTGATTTAAAGTCTTAGGAAGGCCTGAATCCATTGTAGCCGAATCCATTGTTTAAGGGGATAATAAAAATAAATCCATGTGTGGAGATGGCCAGTTTCAAATTAGATTGTTTTGCATTCACTTGTTTTAAGGGGATAGAAAGGAATCCATGTGGTGGAGAATCTTTTCTATAGAGTAGACACTAAATGACAAATGTTTTTCTCTGCAGGATAAAGTAACAAAGCAGGCTTTGCTTGAGTTGGCATTAAGTGAACAGCTCAAAGAGCGGCAGGAGATGGAAAAGAAGCTGCAGAGACTAGCCAAAACAATGGATTACATGGAAAGGGCAAAAAGGGAGGAAGAGGCACCATTGATTGAGGCAGCATACCAACAACGATTAGTGGAAGAGCAAATACTCCATGAGCGCGAGCAGCTGGTTTGAATTTCAAGCTTCCTTCATTGTTATTTGTTTCACATAATATCCTTTTACTTGATTATTTCATTGTATTGATATTCAATTACTCTTTTGCAGCAAGCAGATGAACTAAGCAGGCAACATCATGCTGGTGATCTCCAAGAGAAAAATAGGCTTTCACGGATGTTAAAGAATAAGGTTTTGCTCTTCCCTTAAATTTTTGCTTGTCTTTTACAGGGAGCAGTAGTACACGTGGACTGACTGAATTAACTGAACTATATAGATGATATTTTCAATGTTTTGGTTCCCCAATGGAAGGAAATTGTTTCCCTAAAAGAACCAACAGAAAGATGTTATTTAGAAGTTACTTGAACTTCAGCTGTCTTGATAGTTGTTAGCACTCCTAGCTGTGTTCTTTGACCACAATATTTGACTTGATCTGGTGGCTTTACACTGAGGATTGTGTGAGTTTATTCTTTCATATCAAAATTTATATTATGTTAAGCTGTTTTGAATGCAGATGCTGGTCAGTTACGTTCATCTAGTATGCTACTCTGGTGTGACGTGCTAGGTGTCATTAGACATCCATATCTTCTTTTGCTTACCTACCCACTTTCAAAAAGAAAAAACTTCTTTTGCTTACATGGTGAAGTAACTGAGGTGCTTTGCTAACATTATACTTGCAATTTGGGGAAAAAGGTAACACCTTTAGAGATTCTTGATGGAGGCGGTTACCAAGGGTTGGAGGTTCAGTCCTTCGTCTTTCAAACTGGAAATATACTAAAGGTACTGCTTATGATAAACATCTTACTGATAGTTTAGTATAATGATTTAAATAAATTTAATGATATACTACTTTAAGTATATGTTAACAGTTCATTTTGGCAATGGCAACTTTTTTGAACCCTACTCAGCATGGTTGGCCGTGCCATTGGGATCGGCCGTACCGGACTCTCTGGCACGGTACGGACGATCCATACAGCACCGGCACCCCCCCCCCTCCCATACCGGCTTTCTCCTCCCGTGCCACCCCCTCCCTGCTACACCATCCCAAACCCGTTCCTCCCCTCCGCTGCCCCCCTCTGATCCCTTGCTTCTACCGCTGCGCCTGCTCCTACTGTGCTGCTGCTGTGCTGACCTGCTCCTGTTCTTGCCGCGTAGCGAGGGTCCCCCCCTCCTCCCTCCGCTGGCCCCCCTTCCCCTCCGGCACCCCTCCTGCTCGTCCCCCTCCCCGCTCCGCCGCCCCCTTCCCTCGCGCACATCCTCCTGCTCTCCGCCCGCCCGCTCTCCCCCCTCGCCCTCCGCAGGCCTCCTTCCCCTACGGTTCCCCCCCATCTGCGCAACCCTCCTTCTCTCCCCCGTCCCCCTCTGCTGGCCCCCCTTCACCCCCCGCCCCCCCGCCCCCCTCCTGCTCTCCCCCTCCGTCGGCCCCTCCCCCTCCTCTCCGGCTCCGCCCCTTCCCCCTCTGCTGCCCGCTCCCCCTCTTTCTGACCGTGCCTGGTGTCGCAAGCCTCCAAGCACGGTACGGCACGGCACGGCTGTATCACATCGATACGGTGCGATACGGCAAAATATGCTGCTTAGACACCTATTGTGCTCTTTCATAAGCAGTATTCCATTTGCCTGCTTCTCATGGGTTTATAATCACTGGCATTGTCACATTTGGTATTCAATTGGTGTGCTGGAGCCTGGATCAATTTCTGTTCGCTCAAAAGGGAAAGAGAGGCAAATGTGCATGATTTTTTTCTCTACTCAGGAAAATGATAAATGAACGTTTACCTTTAACGATGACAATTTTTATTTAAGAAGTGTTATATAACTATATCAATCAAAATTTCATCTTTATTCTGGTACTAATATGTATTTGATTATGAATTGGTGTGTGATCAGTTTGATTTCCATTAAAAATTGTCATTTTGAAAACTTAGTCAATGGTTTCATTGGTTGTTAATTTTAAGGATCAAATGGAAGTGAAACATCCTATTGCTATTATTAGTAAGTTTTAATATGTGAAAAAATGTTCACCGCCAAGTATTATCATGTAAAACATCCTTGATTTTAGGGTTTTTTTGCAAAGTTACCCTTCTTGAAACTTTATCTACGCAATTGCTTAGCGACTTTTCATGTTGTTTCCTATGTTATCAAAAGCAATGGGGGTGCTCGCCTAGGTCATGAAGCAGGTTGCCTCGCTCTGGCTTATATCACCTTGGCGAGCCCAGGCCTCAGATGCCATCATCTTTGCCCCTGTCTGGCCCACATATTGGCCCACAAAGAGACCCATTTAAGCTAGTAATGCTTACTTTCTATTATCATTTAATGTATTTATGTGTACGAGTGTGAACTTGTTTATTTGAAATTTAGTTTGTTAATTTTTACATGGAGGAATAAGTGGATTTAATGAGTTATACAATAATTTGGCACATAGGAATGAATAGTTTTATGAATATATACCCATTTAAGTGATATTTATATATGTTCATTTTTTAAACTATATGTATTATTAATAAGATATTTCCCCCATGGTTTGCCGAATTGGAATCGGAAGGCGAATCGGTTGCTCCTGATTAGCCCCGATTCCCCCAGAATCGGTCTGAATTGGACCGATTTGCATGGGTATATTATATATATATAATCATATGATATATATATATAATTATATATATTGCATATATATTATATATATTACATATATCATATTTCAGACACATTTATATTGATTAAATATATATATGTAATATATATCATATTATAATGTATAACATACATTACAAATATGATAATAATATATATAATATATATATATATATAATATATATTATAAAGGGAATCGGGGCGAATCAGGCGAATCAGGGATCGGGTTTCCCATGATTCGCACCGATTCGGGGGAATCGGGCCGATTCACCCCGATTCGGCAAACCCTGATTTGCCTAATGTGACTTTTTAAGACCCTAGTTGCATTTTACTAGTTGCTAAAATACCCTGCTATCTGCAGAAGATGATAAGCCGTTTCTTCTTCACCCAATCACGACACCTGCTTTGCGTAGCCTGTGCACCAGTCGGGGGCGGGGTGGCTGGCCTCGATGCTGTGTCGCCCTTCCGCGGTGGCAGAGATTGCTCTGGCCAGTTTGGAAAGGGTTGCTCGAGTGTCGGATACTCTCGAACCAGGCTGGGAGCTTTTCCATGCAAGGGGAGTTAGCGGCTGTTGAAGCAATATGGGATGTAGGGGATTTTGTCCTCCGGCGAGAAGACTACCAGGGACTCCGAAGACCTTGTCAATGAGTCGCCTTGCGACTGTAAAGGGGGCCTTGTTCGGCCCCCCTGCCGTTGGTCCTGCTGGCTGAAAAGTCGCCGTTGTTGGCTCCGATAGTCAATGTAGTTGGGCCTTCTCCGGATGCCATGGAGTTGCAGGGCCAATGGCCCTGTCTTTTTCTGCTTGAGTCTGATGCAGACAACAAAGCCCTGATTGTAAGCAGCACTCCGGAGACAGGTAGCCAGGATTTGTTGCTACAGGCTGACTGTGATGGTGTAGGGAGGTCTTCGATGCGGATGGAGGCTGTGAGGGCTCTTCTCAAGGAAGCAGAGGCCTTCTGTACAGAGCGGGCCAGGGAGATGGCAGGAATTGTGGGCATTTCTTCTGTGACAACTGAGAAGGATTTGAAAGGGGGTGTTCTCTAAAATCTACAAGAGATGCGATTGCAAGCTTCTGGGCAGGCTGGGTTGCAGAGCAAGGGTGAAGGAGTGGGAGATGGAGAGGAGGAGAGGGGGATCTCTATAATCCAATGAGAGTTCTCTCATGGAATGTTCTGGGTGTTCGGGGTCTAGGTGGGGTGGAGAAGAGAAGGGCAGTGAAGGAATTGATCTATAGATGTAAAGTGGATGTGACGAAGTTGGATGGAGATGTGAGTGCTATTTTGAGGGAGATTGGGGGCAATAGGTTGACTCAAGGGGCTTCCTCCGGAGCGAATGGAAGTTCGGGGGATATCCTTCTCTTGTGGAACCCCTTTAAGGTGGAGGAAGTGGTGGGTGATTAGATGGTGAGCAAGTGGGCAGTCTCGATGCATTTCAAGGATGTGAAAGATGTTTTTTCTTGTGGTTTTACCGGAGTCTATAGACCCCAATCTAGAGAGGAGAAAAAATGGCTTTGGGATGAGTTTCTTTTGTCTTGGGGGAGGCCGTGGTGTTTGGGTGGTGACTTTAATGCGGTGACATATCAATCGGAGGGAGCAAGATCATCTTCTCAGATGGGCGCATGTAGGACTTTTTCAGATTTTATTAGGAGGTGTGTTGGTGGACATTTACATGTCTGTAGACTTTTTCACTTGGTCTAATCTTGGAGCGGAGGCTTCTTCCTCGAGGTTGCATAGATTATTAGTTACTCTTGATTGGGAGGACCACATTGCTCATGAGTCAACCTTGCCCAGAGTGGGGTTGGATCACAAGTCTGTTCTCTTGAAGACCTCTTGGGTGCAGGACAAGAGGCACAATTTCAGGATGGAGCTGTTCTGGTTGCGGGGAGGTGTGTCAGAGGCTTGGCCTGCGGTTAAGGCGAGTTCTTCAGCTATGGGCACTTTGGTGAGGAGACTGAGACACACTGCATAGGAGGAGGTTGGGGGGGGGGGTTTGGTAAAACTTTGTTGTGTAGAGAGAGGCGATGCTCAGAATGTCACAATAGATTGACGGTTAGGATAGTTTGCGACAGGTTGGGCTTCTGGATGAGAATGACAAAGTTGCTCGTGATGCTCTCAAGGAATAGTATGAGGACATCCTTCGCAAAGAGGAAATTTACTGGAAGTAGAGGTCTGGAGATAGGTGGGTGAAAGAGGGTGATATGAACAGTGCATGCTTTCAGTGTATTGCCTTGAGAAGAAGGCGAGTGAATGCCATCTCATGTGTTAGAGTGGCAGATTCTGTCTTGGCTGAGGAGGACATTATAAGATAGGCGAGGGAGTTTGATTCCAGGCTGTTCACAGAGGACTATGTCAGGTCTCTGATTGAGAAGGTTCTCCTACGACATCTGCCTATGGGGACCTGCGATGTTCTGGACCGGATTTGCTCAGATGAGGTACGATAGACTGTCTTTGTGCTGGCGGGGGATAAGCGCCGAAATCTAATGGCTTTTCTGTGGCTTTCTTCCAAAATTGTTAGCATATTATCAAAGGCGATATGGTGGCTGCGGTTAAGGAGTTCCAAGAGAGAAGGCTCATCAAGGAGGTACTAACAAGACTCGTATTGTTTTGATCCCTAAGAAGAAGGAAGCTATTGAGTTTACTGATTTTCGTCTTATTAGTTTGTCGAATGGTACCTACAAGATTATTACCAAGGCGTTGCCCTCTAGATTGGTTACGGATTGGTTGGTGGATCATGTCCAGAGAACTTTTATTAAAGGAAGACACATCTTGATAACTTTTTGGTGGTTCATGAGTACTTATTTGCACTAAAGTAGCGTAGGGGAAATGTTTAGTCTTGAAGTTGGACTTTGAGAAGGCACACGATAAAGTTAATTGACAATGTTTGCTGCATGTGTTGGAAATGATGGGTTTTGGAGATAGATGGATTGCATGGATCAAGGCTTGTGTCTCTTCGTTTTGCTGTTCTTATAATGGGAAACCATCAACTTAGTTTCATAATGGTCTGGGTCTCAGACAAGGTGACCCCCTTTCTCCTCTGCTCTTTGTTTTGGTGGCTAGGGTCTTGAGTAGGATGTGGATGATGGCCGATGATGCAAGTCTTGTTGCAGGTATTTAGGGGACTAGGGATGGTATGTCTATTTCACATCTTAAGTATATAGATGCTACTATCCTCTTCTTGGTTGAGGGGGAGCGCATGTCTGTTGTGGTGAGAATGTTACTTGAGCTACTGGAGATCGCTAGGCTGAAAGTAAATTTTGACAAGAGTCTCTTAGTTGGGATGAATGTTGGGGAAGAAATTTTGTGGAGAGCGACTACTGTGCTAGGTTGCAGGAGGGGCAACTTTTGTATCTTTATTTGGGTCTCTCACTCTCTCCTGCTGCTATTAGATCATTTGACTGGTAGCCCATTGTTCACAGGTTTGAGGCGAGCCTTGCTGGATGGAAGGCTAGAGCTTATGTCTTATGGAGGCAGGTTGGTGTTATGTAGCTCAGTTCTGGACAATCTACTGACTTATTTTCTCTCTGTCTATGATCCTGAAGTAGGTGGCCAGCGATTGGATGCTATTTGTTGTAGGCTTATTTGGCATGGCAGTGGAGACAGGTGCTGGGGTTGGCATGATGTAGCATGGGGAAGAGTCACCAAGAGTAGGGAGCAAGGAGGTGTGGGCTTAAAGGATATTAGAGACTTCAACATGACTTTGCATGCTAAGTGGCTAAGGAGATTAGGTGCTGGTGAGGATGGGTTGTGGACTACTATTGTTAGGCGGAGGTATTTTGGAGATCCATAGCTCAGGACCTTATTCTTGTCCCGCGGGCTAGCACTTCCCGACTGTGGCAGGACATTTGTTCTTGCAGAATATTATTGTCACTGGTGTCAGGGTCTCCTTGGGGAATGGGGATATGGCTCTAGTTTGGAGAGAGAGGGTGTGGTGAACTTTCCTTGTGTGGCGTATTTTCAGATCTTTTCCAGGTGGTCGTGAATCCTCTTATTTCTGTCTCCCAGGTCTTCGATGCTTCACTTCCTGGGAAGGTGTGGGCGCCCACTTTTAGGAGAGGTTTGTGGCAGTCAGAGGTCCTTAAGCTTCAGGACCTGCTCTCCCATTTGTCTACCTGCAGCCTTTCAGATAGTGTGGACCAGTGGGTGTGGTGCTGGGAGAAGGGAGGTTGTTTCTTGGTTAGATCAGCTTACAGTTTGATTTGTGATGGTGGGCTTCGCCATGGTTTGTGGCTTTAGGTGTGGAAGTCTAAGAGCCCTTTGAAGGTGAAGGTTTTCCTCGGGAGAATCTCTCTTGGTAGGCTTCCCATGAGAGACAAATTACTCTGTTTTCTTCCCCACATTTAGACCCGATGCCTCCTTTGTGGGAAGGAGGAGGAGACCATTGATCATATATCGCGGATTGCTCCTTTTCTCATATGTTGTGGAGTGAGGTGGTTGCTAGGACCCATGGCACTATCTCGTATTTTGGAGGTCTGTTTATTGATTGAAAAGTGGAGGCGACATTGGCCCACTGAAGACGATAACACTATCGTGTGGCTCATTCTTCATGCTACACTATGTATGATTTGGGGAAGAGGAATAACTGTATTTTCTTCAGGACCACTCGAGATGCTGATGTTGTGTCCCTTGTTTTGATGATGTCATGGACCAAGTCTAACTATGATAAATGTCTAAGAATCCCCTAACACATTTATACTCGTGACAGGAATTGTAACGGCCCTAAATATTTATGCTCAATAAAGCTCCATATCTAAGTCCACCTCCCGTGATCGGACCGAAGTCTCGTAATGATATCTTATATAAGTGTCTAGTAAGAATATAAAAGACAACAATTGTATAAGAGACAAGAAAGTACACGTGCTCATACCTATATACAACAATGTACAACTGGCCCAATACATTATTACATGTCCAAAAGTAAAGAGTACAACTACCTGGGGCATACCCCGAGGGAGCACAAGCTCACACCAACACAATTAACTCTACTGCTGGTGGTACAAGTCTGCAACAACGCCACTGCAAGCCACACACACGGTTAACACCTGAAAAGAGCTGTAAGGGAGTGAGCCTCAACAAGTCACTGGCTCAAAAGGGACCTCCCAGAAATTACACCCGAAAATTGAAGAGACCTCAAACCCAGTCGTCTTTCCTCAGCACAACGTACAACTCAAACACATGAGTGAGGGTGTCCAGGAAGACGACTCAGACCTTAGTGGTACCCACCGTACCGGACACGCCCGAGCACAACAAACACACGTGCATGGCTCACACAGAACCTGAGGTACCCGACTGAAGAGGTATTCCGGAATAGGCACCAGACCACCAAACTCGGCAAGTGCACAAACCACGATATGTACTCATACAACCTTTATCAGAAACCACGATTCATCAATATTATAGTTAGCTTGTCACCGGTCACCAAGTGACCTCCAAGCCAACCAACACCAATACTCGCATGAACCACAATAACAGTAAATAACCTTGCCTGTCATTGGTCGTCTCACGACCTCCATGGCAACACTTAAATCACAATGGATACTAACCACTTAACTTAATATAATAACAAGCTTAACAAGAATCACATGATTCACTAACTAATCATACCACAACTCTTAACCTTACACATGCTTTACTAACATTAACCACCTTAAGTAACCTTTAAAAGACAACAAAAGACCAGGGCTAGGTCAACACAGGACCCTCACTGCCCAAGCACACAACTCACCCTACAGAGGCTAAAACGCGACAGACACAGGAGTCGCCTTTCAAATCGCGACGACCTGTCCAGACGCAATTCAAAACCTTAACGCGACAGGGCCCAGTGTCGCGATAGAATCGCGACGGCCCGATACGTCGCCTTTAGGCCAGAACGACAGTCGGAGTCAAATTCGCGATGACCCTAATGGTCGCGATTACACCAACCAGAACAACACCAATCGGAAGCAGAAACGCGACGACTCCGAAGGTAAACCCCGTCGCGTTTCAAACGCGACAGTGAGCTCAGCTCACAGGCCGAACCCACCTTCTCCACGGGAAAACCAATACATATATGATTCCAATACCAAGCTAAAGCATTAAACAAGAAATTCACAATATGACAAACCACCCACACATGCCACCACCCTTTAAACCACTCAAAACAAAGTAAACAAAAAGGAAGTCTCCCTACCAACTGAACGAGCCCAAAGAACGCGAAGAACACCTCGCCGCCGGCGCACCCACGCTCCGGACGCCAACCTTACGTGGAACCCGCGCCGCACGAGCCACCAGAAGGCCAAATCTCCGAGGAAACCCACGGCAACCTCCCTCCTTCGTCTGGACAGAGCTCCTCTACTCTGTCTGGGCGAAATAGAGCAATTAAACCTCGGTTCAAAATCGCGACGTAGCCAGATGTCACGTTTAAGAGTTAAACGCGATGACCCTAACCGTCACCAATCGAAACGCAACGCGTTGCTAAACACAAAGACGGTTCTGTGAATCGCGACGGGAGAGACCGTCGCGTTTTAAATCGCGACGACTTGCTTCGTTGCGTTCACAACCAGTGAACCAACGGACTGTTTGGGCTAGAACCTCTGGCCCACAACGCCCACACAACGCGCGGAAACCACAAACAAGGCCCAATGACCACCTCTTGGTCAAGAGCACCACGCACACAACCCGTTAAATCGGATCCGAACGATCGTGCTATTACATTACTATCACTTAAAAAGGAATGTCGTCTTCGACATTCAGAACGAAACTACGACAAGTCGGACTATTACCTAAAAAGAATTTAAACCATATACAGAACAAGTAGGATACACTTTCTCTGCACTTAACTTCAAACCATCTTGTACTGACTGACTCAATCTGCTCATTTTCGTGCCTATTCTACTTTTCCTTTCTCTTTAATTCATTTCATAGCTGCCCTGCCTGATTACTGCAATATGCTCTTTCTCTAGCTTTTAACTATAGGCGATTCTACCTTGCTGTTGACGCTTTATCTCCTTGAACTCAACCTGCTTCCACATTTCCCTGGCTGTGTTTGCAATATTTCTTTCTCGGCCGCTTCTCTTGCTTGAAACTCTTTATCATAAACTGTCACCCTTAAGTGCTCTGCCATGTAAAACCATCTTTGAATTCTCAAATTCCTGATGCCTTTCCATTATCTGCCTATCACTGCCAACTGTTATTCTGTCTCATCTTTATTAATTCTCAACTGCCAGTTTTCAAAGAAAATCAAATTACCATAACTGAATTTTTTGCTCTTTATACCATTCTGCTCATACTACCTTAACTGATATCTGATTAAAAACCTCTGCCTCTTTGCCCAATTGTGTAAAAACCTCAAACTTTTCTTCAATCAAGCAAACTTTGGATAACCTGTGAATATTAAATCTTTCATGCTTCCGCTGCGCCACTTTGATTACATCTGATACTTGGCAAAATATTCCATAAACTCTACTCCTATTATTGCTTTCAATTACTTTCCACTTTCACTATTACTCTAACTCCAGCTGGACTCAATTCTAACTTTACGTCTCAATTCATCTTGCTCAATCAATTAATACTGGAAGATAATACTGAAATTTCTGATCTGCTTTCTAATATTTCATTTGGTTGTGCCACATACTTAAATTCTGAATTCTGCCATACTGCTATTGACAGATCTTGCTCTCATATACCTTGCTTTAAATGACATTCTCGGCTCATTTAACAAATCTATTGCATAACCCTTCAAAAGATCGTTCTCACTGCTATGACACTGCACTCTCTATGAGGAAATAAGACTGCTCAACTAACTCTGCACATATTCCACCTTTAACTTTACCGAACTTTCTCTCAATTAGGTGCCACCTGACCTTTCACTGTTTAACTGATCACACTTTCCTTCTCACTGCTATGACACTGCACTCTCTTATTGAGGAAATAAACTGCTCAACTAACTCGCACATATTCCACCTTTACTTACCGAACTTTCTCTCAATTAGGTTGCCACCTGACCTTTCAATGTTTAACTGATCACACTTTCCGTTCTATAAACAATTTCAATTTTCCATACATTATTGCTCTTCTATTCTATTCTGCCATACTCTAATGTGTTTACTATTCTTTAACTGATCTGCTTTTTATTTTTACATGAACTCTGAAATACCTTATAGAAAAATACCTCTGTTCAATTAAATCACTTTCTGTACACTGGCATGCAGACTCTTGCTAAACACTTTCTGAACCATCTAATTATATCCATTTCATAGTCTACTATATTCTTTCTTTCTCTGGTCAATAACCTGCCAACTACATTAAACATAATATCATCTCTGCAAAGTATTTCTCTTAATTATTTTGCTACCTAACTAATCTCACTATACCATTCACACTGCTATTCTTCGTAATGTACAATCATCTTTCACTAAAATACTGCCATAGCCATAAACTGAAACTAATTCTTAAATACAATAACTTACTTTGCCAGATTCCTTTATCCACTTCCTGCTTTACAATAAAGCATTCACTTCACCATCTATTTGCAATA
Source organism: Colocasia esculenta (assembly GCA_014218235.1). Taxonomy (NCBI): domain Eukaryota; kingdom Viridiplantae; phylum Streptophyta; class Magnoliopsida; order Alismatales; family Araceae; genus Colocasia; species Colocasia esculenta. Next base: position 969 of record JACBKR010006286.1, on the reverse strand, counting down.
ACTGCCAAATTCACCAATCTTATCTTTAGCATTGAAATCTTTAACAAATCACTCTATGGAATCTTCTTAATCTGACACTTGCCAAGTGAATATCTTTCTTTTGAAATTCTCGGAAAATCTAACTGCACACTAATCGTCCTTCACTCTCTTTACACAACTGGTCACCTCCACACATACTTATATGGATCTCTATACCAATTTTCCATTATCATCGTTACAACAGTACTATTCTCAAGCTCTTTACTATAATCGTCTCTAATCACAAAGCACACTTAATCTGGCTGCCACAAATCTACTCCTCTGTTTACCAGTACCTTATCTGAAGCTAATTGCATTACTCAATTATTCCAAACTTTTCTTATCACTAATCAATTATCGTCCAAGCTGCTTCTTAAACACTTACTAAGATTTGCAAATCTTAAACACAACAATTATCTCTGTTACTTTCTCAATCACAATCTTTAACACTTACTGTTCCACATTATAACACTATTCCCTCTGCTATTCTATCACATATTACCTTATACCTGTTTCTACCAACTCTGTACCTTACTAAAAACACTTTTACTGAATTCCATATCTAAATTACTAATCCCTTCAATTTTTGTAACTGAGAACCTTGAAACAACTACACTTAACTGCAAACTAGCACACTGCTATAATCACTCAACTTATGCCACTAGCCTCACAGTTCTCTGCCATTACTAACAACTGCCAGTTTAACAAACATAGGCACATAATTCACATGCCAGAAAACTCACCGTGAAAACCACTATAACCACACAAAATCGTAGACTTACTACCAGCAGTGGACATTAAACCATGTCTTGGGACATTGTAACTTCAATATCTTTTCATATCTAACTGGACCATGCTCTGATACCAACTGTAACGGCTGGATATTTATGCCCAATAAGGCTCCATATCCAAGTCCGCCTCCCGCGATCGGACCAAAGTCTCGCAAGGGAT
>JACBKR010006285.1:0-13404 GCA_014218235.1 Colocasia esculenta | reverse complement strand
CTAAGGACTCTACACCCGATTTTGATAGAGCTTTATCCCCCATTTTTAATTTCTAAACCTTTTTGAGGAGATAATACCTAATTTTCTCACTCCAAGCTCTATATAAGGAAGGCCCCTCCTCATGAACGAAGAGAGCCTCATGATCACCCCGAAGGGCTACCAAAATTTCCTCTGAACTAGACTTAGCCACGCAGCCACTCATTCCCTTCACATTCCACTCCTCACAACCACTTATTTCACCATTAATGGAGCAAGGAACGTGAAGAGGGCGACTTCAGCAATCTCCCGGACCTCTTTGCACATCATTGGAGCTGCATCCACGCCAGGAAGTCACCCTAATGGGGCTCATTCCCTCTCCTCTTCCTCTTTTCTATTTCTACATGCATTTTTACATTCTTTTTAAATAGAGCACATCCACCATCCACCCACGTTTTCCCACACCCACAGGGGTTTAAAACCCCCCCAGGTGTGTTCCCGCCATGATCTCCCACCTCATTTCGCCTTTTAGCATAGATATTACACTTTACATGTTCTAATAGGGTCTTTTCTTTATATTTTCTTTTGATTGGCAGGCAAGCGAACGAAGTCTACGGGAACCTCTGGTACTCTGGCCGGCTAGAGGACTAGAAGAAGGTCACAACAACAACATCTCCCGCATTCAGAGAACGCGACGGCCTAGGGTAACGCGACAAAGACGCGTCGGTTTCCACCGACGCGACAGATAGACGCGGCGGCCATGACGACCGCGACACCAGGTCAATTTCCTGTTCTCTTCCTTTTTCCTAGTTTAAGTTAGCCATTGTCTTTCTACATCATTAGGCAACTTATCTAGGTGGCGATCACATCCTTTTTCCTACGCTATCATATTGATATCCACGTCCGTGTCGAGGGGAAGCCAATCCCTGTGATTACACCTCCTTTTGAAAATTGACTTTTATTACAAGAAGATTATACAAATTCTGAGTTCCATGAACAAACTTAGATAATGCAGATTTTAAACTCTCAACAGTTTTTTTCAATTCAAAATCCTCTTTTCAGATTCTTGAATTTGTTTAAGAACCACTTCAAGTTTACTTGTCAATTTTCCTTTTTCAGCATTCAATGAATCAGTTTCTTTTTCTGAAGTTTGAAGTTGATTTGTCATGACATGCAGACCATTTTCACTTTGTTCCTTGAATTTCACTTTTAATATTTTGATTTTCCAAGTCAGCAATTTTCTTCTTAGAATTGTTGCATTCATCATTTAATGGTCTATCATGATACAAGCATTCAATCTTCTTTCTTAGATGATTATTTTCCTCAACCAATTGGTTACATTTTACTTTTGTTTGATGATCATGAGCCATGTTCGAGATTTGTTTGTTCAATTGATCATTATCAAGTTTGAGATTCTCATTATGATCAATCAATTTTTCATTTTCATTTTTCAAATCAAAATTTTCAGATTCAACTGATCATGATCTTCTTTCAATTTAGAAAGCTTGTTTCCATAGTTTCTGACATCATTCTCCAATTTTTCATTCTCCATTTTCAATTTTCATTTTCTTCATAGAATGCTTGAGCATTATCAATTCTCATTTCATTCTTATCCATTTTTCTTTTAGCTTCTTGTTTTTAGATTTTACCTTCTTAAATTGATTGGACAAGTGCTCATAGCATTCTATCAATTCATCAGAGGATATATCATTCTCTGAATCAGAGTTAGACAATGATCTATCACATGGGTCTGAATCAGGTTTACTGACCCTGTATTTTTCTTGACTTCTCTGACAGATATGATGCTTCAGATTTATCTGAACTAGGAGAACCTTTGGAGCTGCCATGAGCCATGTAGCATTTTTCTTTGATTTCCTTTCCAATCATGCTTGTCTTCATAGAGGAGTCCTACATAATATCAACATTGTCATTAAACTAAATGGTCATAGGTCTATTTATTATACTTGAGAACTTAGCCATATTTCTGAGTATGTTTCAGATGATTATACCAATCAAAAGAATATTGAGTCAGATCAAAAACAATTAATCATTTCAGAATCAGATGAGCGATTAAGCACATAAAAATAGATCTGCCAAATCACAACCAATGAACAGAAAACCTAGCTTTGATTCCAATTGTTAGGATCGGATATTCGGTGATGTCAAAGCTAGAAGGGCGGGTTGAATAGATTTGCAGTGGAACTTAAGCAATTTAAAAATTACATCGATAATGAATCTACTCAATTAAAAATTCCATGATCTGATGTGATTCAGTGCGCAAAGTGTGTGAGACAATTGAACAATCAAACTATGTGAACCAGTGTGTGAATGTTAAGAATTTAATTGAACCCTATGCATGCATCTACGATGAGACAATATCAAACCATTGCACAGAGATTTTTAGGTGGTTCGGAAATCACACTACGTGACTCCAACGTCCACCCCTCACACAGTGCAGACACACTACTCAAATATGAGTGCAACACACACACACTCGAGCACGACGACTCAATCACACACACACATGCTACATCAAGTCCACAATAGATCAGATCCTCTAGCCTTGATCTGATCAACGCACCACACACAGAAAAATTGCTTATTAAGTGAGTTCAACCCTACAATCACACAGACACACGTTGTCTGAGGCAAACCCGCACTTAGAACAACTGCATACACGTGGATCAAGACAAGGGATGCTCAAACCACTTCCACACACATAGAGTATTGAAGAGTGAAAGAAGAAGAGTCTGAGATGTAGAAACAAATCCAGATGTGAACTCTTCATAGTGGTCGTCCAGAAGAACTTCAGGCTTCATGTTGATGAAGATCAGATGATGTAGACGAAGCTTGATTCATGGACAACCGACTTCAACTCCGCTCATGAGATGGGTCTTCCTCGCACTGGATGGAGAGTTGAAGCAGACTAGTAGAGAGAAGCTTCTCTTCTTGGTTTTGGTTAGGGTTTTGATATGGTGGCTTCTTGCTGCGAAAATACCTTCATATGATCTATATATATGGGTGTCCAAGTATGGAGAGTCGTGCTTAAAGGAATCACCCTAATATAGAACATATCCTGACCATCAGATGTGATTTGTTCTGTGGCTGTCGATAGGCACATCATAGCTGTCGACAGGTACTGCTCAAATCTGGTTTCTAGAACCATGTTATTGCTGGAAAACTTGGGCTGTCAACAGGCGCTCCCTGGCTGTCGACAGGCAGCCTTATCTGTCGATTGGTAAACTCCATCTGTCGACAGCTACTGCTCCATTTGAGCTTCCAGTAGCATGTTTGTTCCTGGATGGTCTATCTGTCGACAGATGCCTTCATGGCTGTCGACAGGTAACAACTTGAAGTGTTTTTATTGATCTTTTGCGCTTGGATTTTGATGCTTGTCTTGTATGCATTCACACCTACATTAAAAGTCATTCTAGTGAGATACAATGAATACATAGGTGATTAATAAAAGCATCATTTCCATTTATTCATTTCTTCAATGTCTTGATCATATTTGTCATGTTTCCAACATTTACACAACATCTATTATGTCACACATCATCAAAAACATTTATGCACATGTCATCATACACATTGTAACTCAACACATTCATATACTTACATGCTTTCATTTCTTATTTTTACATAACACTACACATGACTTATGTTCAATTTATAACATGATATCACATTCAAAATTCACATTAACACATGCATTAATTTCTCATGACATGCACACATGCACTTTTACTTTGGCTTTCACATGCACTTACTTTCACATCATCCTACATTCACTTTGTGACATACCACATCGTTCAACTCATTAACCTGATAACGAGCCTGACACGACTCCGCCTCCCGCGAACGAGCCGATGCTTCGCAAGGGATATCATTCACACATGTCCGTAGAAATATAAAGGTAATAACTGAGCAGAAGTAAATTTTCCATTCCACAAATCTTTACATGAGATTTACATTACCAGTTTCTTAACTAAAAACATAAACCAGTACCAGAACCTAGGGCATACCCCGAGGTGTACAAAGAGAGCGAATTACACTGCTGGTGGTGGCGCAGACCCTGCACCGCTATGGTGCGGCCCGGAACTAGAAGACGGATGGGAAGTCTCCTGCTCTCCCTCACCTCAAAGGAGTAGGGGGGTGAGCCTCACTAGTCACTGGCTCAGTAGGGAACTCCCCAAAGAACCGAGCAAAACACAACTCAAGTAACTAAGCAGGAAGCTACGCTATAACAATTTATAGAGTTATCTAAGCAGGATATTAAAGTTGTAACTTACTTACCGCTCGCTGACCTCGAACGCAGTTTTAATAAATAAACGGAAAACCCAAAGGTGTACGAGCTAAAGTAGGTAAACGTCAAACTCGGTCACGTAGCCTGGCTCGTGACACCGGCAACCAACCTAGACAAATACAGGTCTACCTCTAAGCCTCGAATCCACGGACGAAAGGTCCAGCTGCCGCTCCACTAAACCAAAGAAGAACTATGGAGACCAACCAAACCACCACACTGTAGGTCACACGCACCGCAGGCCCATGCCTAACACCTTTAGGGACTCTGGCCCAAGCTCCCTAAAGTGAGGCACTGGAAACAGGACTAGATGGGGTCCAGTACGTCTACTAGTGTTCATCCACCCAACTACAAGCGCGCTACAAGTGACTAAACAACAAAGTCACACAAGTCGTTGTCCCTACCGTCTTTCTCTCAATCGGATGACAAGTCTCCTCGAGAGTGAGGGAGTCCAGGAAGACGACCAGACCCTGACAGTACCACTGTACCAGAACAAACCCCGAACACACCCACATTCCTGGCTCACCTCAGAACCTTGGGCTCCCAACTGAAGAGGTAACCACGGAAGGTGTAACACTACCTGCCAGTCACACACTCACAACTACGTGAGCCTGCAGCTCACCATGTGAACCACATTCCAAAGGAGCACAACAAGTGCCGAAGCACCGCTAAACACTTCCACACGCATCGGTTAACCGTGCCATGCATCGGTTAAACAGAAACGGATACATACATTAACATTTACATGCATGAAGTAACCCTAGATTGTGATCGCGACAGAGGCGCAGGTCACGTTCAGGTAGCGACACCCCAACATGTCGCAACCATGATCGTGAACGCGACGTGTCATCCTTTCGCAATCTGATAACGATAGAGGAGACTATCACCTTCGCAGGCGAAAAACCCTAACCGGGTCCCCTTCGCTAGAAAACCCAAAAAACCCTGCCAAACATGGTTTCCAGTCCATTTTTTCATGCTCTTTGTGATGTCCTAGCATGCTTTCTATAGTTCTTAAAGCTGTAAACACATCACACACCACACACCGACAAAATTCATGGAGAAAAGGGTAGAATCCCCTACTTGATGAAGAACACAAAAACGGGCGATAACCCGACGTTTCTCCCGCTCCACACGCGAACCTCATGGCGAGAACACGTCCAACCGAGGCCCACGAGCTCGAATAGCCGAGAATCCCACGAGCAAAACCTCCCCTGGTCAAGCAGAGCTTATGAAAGCTCTGTTCTGCCAGGGTTTCTTAAAAATACAGCTCGGTTGGGAACACGACATATCTCTACGTCGCGACGTAACTGCTCGTCGTGATCAGCCTGTCAACGTCAGCACGCCCGCCCCGCGTGCGACACGCGGCGCGCATGCAGTCGACGAGCCAAAATAGCGGCATCCAGAATGCGACGTCCCTGGGTGTCGTGATAAGAACGCGGCGCACCCCTTTGTCATGTTCAAAGACAGAGAATAAACAAGCAATTCGAGCCAACTAGCCGGCCCACAACGCACCAAAAACCTGTGTAAGCAACTGCTACACATAAGTTGGGCGACACACTGGCCACCACAACTGGTATAAGACGATCCGAACAGTCAATATGCTACATTACTATCACCTAAATGAAATTTCGTCCTTCAAATTTAAAGCGGAACTGATATGAAAAATTTTCTTTAAAATTAATAGGGTACTATCACCTAAAAGAATTAAAAGCTTACTCAAACAAATATGGATACGCCTTCATCATTTCCTCTGCTAGTTTCCAAGTATCTTCACGCCCTACCTATTTTCCCATCTGACTTTCACCAAATCAATACTCTTATTTCTGAGCTTTTGGTTCTATGGCCTGTGATCTGTACTGGATATTCTGGCATAGTCATGTCAAGCTTTAATTCTTCCTCTGGTAGCTAACCACTTGGGATGGATCTTTAATGTACTTTCTGAGCATGGAAACATGGAACACATCATGGACATCTGCGAAATCTGCTGGTAGATCTAACCTGTAAGCTGTCTCGCCCAATCTTTCTATTATCTGGAACGGACCTACATATCTGGGACTCAACTTACTTCGCTTGCTGAATCTAATACACCTTTAGTAGGAGAAACCTTCAGAAATACATAATCTCCCACTTCAAACTGCAATGGTCTATGTCTGTTGTCGGCATAACTATTATGTCGACTCTGTGCTATCTGAAGCTTTTCTTTAATAAACTTAATTGTTTCTGCACATTATCTAATTAACTCCGGACCCAGAACCTGCCTCTCTCCTACCTCATGCCAATTCAGTGGTGTCCTGCATGGTCTGCCATATAGTGCCTCATAAGGTGTCATTTCGATACTTGCTTGATAACTATTATTATATGCAAATTCAATCATACTTAAATGACGTTCCCATATCCTCCCCCATACAAGCAACAAGCTCTCAACATGTCTTCTATTGTCTGAATGGTCCTTTCTGTCTGTCCATCTGTTTGCGGATGATATGATGAACTATATCTTAACTCATTGCCAATGACCCTCTGCAAACTTCTCCAAAAGCCGAAGGTGAATCTTGGATCTCGATCTGAGACAATAGTAACTGGAATTCCATGCAATGGTATTATTCTTTCTACATATAATTTGGCTAGCCTGTCCACTGACCATAACATATTAACTGGTAACAGTCTGCAAACTTTAGTCAGCCTATCAACGAAAACCAAAATGCCATTGTGACCCGCTGAGCTGGGCAAACCCACTATAAAATCCATAGCTATATCATCCCATTTCCATTGTGGTATGGGCAAAGGTTGCAACAAACCTCTGGTCGCTGATGTTTTGCTTTACTTGATGACAAACGGCACATGCTGCTATAAATTCTGCAATTTCTCTTTTCATGTTTGGCCACCAGAAAAACCCTTCATACCCTGATACATCTAGTACTGCCTAGATGAATAGTGTATCTTGACCTGGGGCTTCCTCTAGCACTTTCTGTCTGATTTCTACATCAGTTGGAACATACACTCAGTCTTTCAATGTGACTACATTATCATGGGCAAAGTTACCTCCTCCATTCTTAAAAAATCTGCCAAGTTCTCATCTGCTTTCTGAGCTTCAACTATCTGCCTATAAAGAGAAGGTGCAATTGCACTGTTCGCCAATACTGCTCTCTACTAACTATTGGGCACATACAAAGAGTTATCTGCTATCTCTTTATATAGTTTCCATTCTCTGATCATAAGTTGATTCATAATAGCATTTCTGCTCAATGCATCTGCCACAACATTTGCTTTACTCGGATGGTATCCCAAACTGAAGTCATAATCTTTCAAATATTCCATCCATCTGCGTTACCTTAAATTCAAATCTTTCTATGAGGAATATATTTCAAGCACTTATGATCCGTAAATATTTCAAATCTTTTCCATATAAGTAATGCCACCAAATCATCAAACCAAATACTACTGCTGCCAATTCCAAATCATGAGTCGGATAATTCTCTTCATGTTTCTTCAACTGCCTGGAAGCATAGGCAACCACTTTTGCATGCTGCATCAATACTGCCCCTAATCCTCTTCTGGACGCATCTTTATATAACACAAAACCACCACTACCTAAAGGATTTTCTAATATCGGTGTTGTAGTAAGCCTCTTTTTCAATTCAGCAAAGTTGCACCTGCACTCGAGAGACCACACAAAAGGAACTCCTTTCCTGGTCAACTTGGTCATTGGGGCTGCTATTTTAGAGAAATCTTGAATAAATCTTCTATAATAACCTGCAAGACTCAAAAGCTTCTTATCTCTGACACTGTTCTTGGTTCTTCCCATTTCAACACTACTCCACTTCACTGGATCCACTGCAACTCCTTCACCAGAGATCACATGTCCCAAAACTGTATCTCTTTCAACCAGAATTCGCACTAGCTGAACTTAGCATACAACTGGCGTTCTCTCAATGTCTGCAATGTAATTCTTAAATGGGCTGCATGCTCCTCTTTTGATGATGAATATATCAAGATATCATCGATAAAAGCTACTATAAACTGATCCAGATATGGATGAAATATTCTATTCATCAAGTTCATAAAAGCAGCTGGCGCATTTGTCAACCCAAATGGCATTACTACAAATTCATAATGTCCATACCTGGTCCTAAAAGCTGACTTTTCAATGTCTTCTTCCTTAATTCACAACTGATGATATCCTGATCTAAAATCAATCTTGGAGAACACCTTTGCTGACTGAGGCTGGTCAAACAAATCATCTATTCTCGGAAGTGGATACTTGTTTTGATGGTAACCTTATTCAACTATCGGTAATCTATGCACATCCTCAAGCTACCATCCTTCTTTCTAACAAACAGCACTGGCGCACCCCACAGTCATTGACTTGGCCTGATGAAACCTTTCTCTAATTTCTCCTGCAACTTCTTCTTTAACTATTTTAATTCTATTGGTGCCATCTTGTACGGTGCCTTTGATATCGGCAAACTACCTGGCTCTAACTCAATAGTGAAATCTACCTCTCTATGCGGCGCTAGCCCCGACAAATCTTCTGGAAATACATCTACAAATTCTCTAACCACTGGCATAGACTCTACAGATTTATTTGACTCAACCAAACTCAGAAGCAAGATACGCTACACATCTTGCATTAATTAACCTTCTAGCCCTAAGCGCAGAGATAATAAACTTAGGAGAATAGAAGGGCATACCTTGAAATTCAAAAGTTGTTCCATCAAGTTTACAAAACCTGACCATCTTCTTTCTACAATCTACCAGAGCACCATAAGCCCTAACCAATCCATACCCAGAATCAATCATACTCTTTCAAAGACAAAGCATACAACTTTGCCAGCAACTGATTCCCATGAATCACAATTGGAACTTCATCTAAATAATAGGAAGTAAGCATAAAATCACCAGTAGGAACCTCAACAACCAATTCACACTGCCTTTCTTCTATGGGATGAGCCAGACTATCAAAGAAATCTTCGAAAATAAATGAATGAGAAGCACCCGGATCAATTAATATTCTAGCTGAGAAATTGAAGATCGGTAATATACCTCCAATGAGATTTGATGCCTCTGCCTGCGCCCTGGTGATTGCCATCACCCAACCTCGACCTCCTCTCCGATAAGGGTTCCTCTGCCTCTCTCTGCTGATGGCTGATATGTCTGCTGCTGCTGCTGAGTCCCTCTGCCAAACATATCCTCAGATGGACAATCCCTGGCATAATGTCCTAGCTAACCACAAGCGTAACACGTGACCTCCCTAAAAGTTGCGGGCTGACCTGCAGTACTCTACTGGGACTCCTCTAGAACCAGTGGCCTGTAGCCACGCCCCTACTAGAAACCACCCTATTGGAAACCCTGTTGCCTGCCTCTGCCTCGTCCTCCTCCTTGGAAGAATTTATTGATCTGCTTACCCCACTTTGCTATCCTGGAGGATGATGCTCTTGAGGGTGCCTTTCCTTTGTTGATGCCCTACAACTGCTTGGGAAGTCGAAAGCTCCCTGGACCTCCCACCTAAGATTGACTCTGCCTAGCCTACAATGTCCTCTCTAACACAGTTGCCTGCTATGTCGCCTCCTCTACTGTTCTACACATCAGTGGAGCTACTGCATCCTGCAACTCGGACCTCAATCCCCTAATAAAATAATCCACCATTATTGCATGATCGGTCACCACATAATGAGCATATCTACTCAATGCCATGAATCTCATCTGATACTCCAACACAGACAATCTCCCTTGCTGCAAAGTTCTAAACTGCTCCCTCTTTGCTTGCTGGATCTAGTGGAAAAAAGTGTCATGGAACGCCATTGAAACTTAAACTCTGCCCAGGTAATCCCATCTTCTGACCTTCCTATAAAAATAGTCTGCAACTTGAGCCTCCACCATTCCTGAGCAAATCCCCTCAACTGATAGGTAGCAAGAATAACTTTGTCCTCTTGCGACACCTCATAGTCACAAATACTCTCTCGATCTCATGTATCCAATGCTCTGCAGCATCTGGCCTTGGGCCACTGGAGTAGATAGGGGGATGTAACCTTAGAAACCTCTCCACAAGAGCTGTGGAATCCTCGGCGGTAGCTGGCCTCACTGGTACTGCAGGGTGTACAGGTACTTCAAAGGGTACCTCAACTCCTACTGGGGGTAAAACTTGGGCTACTGGCACTGCCTCCTCAACAACTGGTACCACTGGCTGTGTGTGTCCTGGGTGATCCATCCTCATACGAATCTCCGTAAGACTTTCCCATATCCGCTCAATCATCCTCTAGGTAGGATCCTCCGGATCATCACCACCTCCTCCCCAATCTCTTCGATCCGCCATTTCTGGTCCTGCACAAACAATTTCCCAACCACACAACACAACATATATCAACACAAAAACCCAGGGTCAACTACCAGCACTGGGTTTAAGTAGAGAATAGGCTATGTAAATTTCCTGTTCCCTTACATTTATACAGACTATGCTCTGATACCAACTATGACGGACCACATAGTTCTAACTCGTTAACCTGATAGCGAGCCTGATACGACTCTGCCTCCCGCAAACGAGCTGAAGCTTCGCAAGGGATATTATTCACACATGTCCGTAGAAATATAAACGTAACAACTAAACAGAAGTAAAATTTCCATTCCACAAATATTTACATGAGATTTATATAACCAGTTTCTCAACTAAAACCATAAACCAGCACAACAGAACCTGGGGCATACCCTGAGGTGTACAAAGAGAGAGAATTACACTGGTGGTGGTGGCGCAGACCCTGCTCCGCTACGGTGCGGCCCAGAACTAGAAGACGGATGGGAAGCCTCCTGATCTCCCTCACCTGAAAGGAGTAGGGGGGTGAGCCTCACTAGTCACTGGCTCAGTAGGGAAACTCCCCCAAAAGGAACCGAGCAAAACACAACTCAAGTAACTAAGCAAGAAGCTACGCTATAAAAATTTATAGAGTTATCTAAGCAGTATATTAGCTGTAACTTACTTACCGCTTGCTGACCTCGAACGCAGTTTTAATAAATTAACGGAAAACCCAAATAGGTGTATGAGCTAAAGTAGGTAAATGCCAAACTCGGGTCGTGTAGCCTGGCTCGCGACACCAGCAACCAACCTGGACAAACACACAGGTCTACCTCTCAGCCTCGCAGCCACGGACGAAAGGTCCAGCTGTCGCTCCACTAAACCAAAGAAGAACTATGGAGACCAACCAAACCACCGCACCTGCAGATCACACACCCCGCAGGCCCATGTCTAACACCTTTAGGACTCTAGCCCAAGCTCCCTAAAGTGAGGCATTGGAAACAGGACTACCTGGGGACCAGTACGTCTACGGGTGTCCGTCCCCCCAACTACGAGTGCGCTACAAGCGACTAAACAACAAAGTCACACAAGTCATAGTCACTGTCGTCTTTCCCTCAGTCGGACGACAACTCTCCTCGAGAGCGAGGATGTCCAGGAAGATGACAAGACCCTGATAGTACCACTGTACCGGGACAAACCCCGAGCACACCCACGTGCCTGGCTCACCTCGAAACCTGGGGCTCCCAACTGAAGAGGTAACCACGGATGGTGTAACACTACCTGCCACACGCACAAAAACCCGTGCACGCTGCACAAACCACGTGAACACACACGGGTCCCTGAAACTAGTCACACACTCACAACCACGTGAGCATGCAGCTCACCATGTGAACCACATTCCAAAGGAGCACAACAAGTGCCGAAGCACTGCTAAACACTTCCACACACATCGGTTAACCGTGCCATGCATCAGTTAAACAGAAATGGATGCATACATTAACTTTTACATGCAAGAAGTAACCCTCGGCTGTGATCGCGACGGAGGCCTAGGTCGCGTTCAGGTAGCGACGCCCTGACAAGTCGCAAACAAAGAACACGAACGCGACGTGTCGTCCTATCGCGATCTGATCACGATAGAGGAGACCGTCGCCTTCGTAGGAGAAAAACCCTAACCGGGTCCCCTTCGCCAGAAAACCCCAAAAACCCTGCCAAACATGGTTTCCAGTCCATTTTTCTTGCTCTTTGTGATGTTCTAGCATGCTTTCTATTGTTCTTAAAGTTGTAAACACATCACACACCACACACCCACGAAATTCATGGATAAAAGGGTAGAATCTCCCTACTTTGATGAAGAACACAAAAACGGGCGATAACCCGACATTTCTCCCGCTCCACACGCGAACCTCGCGGCGAGAACACGTCCAACTGAGTCCCACGAGCTCGAATCACCCAGAATCCCACGAGCAAAACCTCCTCTGGCCGAGCAGAGCTTATGAAAGCTCTGTTCTACTAGGGTTTCTTAAAAATGTAGCTCGGTTGGGAATGCGATGTATCGCTACGTCGCGACCAGGTCGCGATGCAGCTGCTTGTCGCGATCAGTCTGTCGACGTCAGCATGGCTGCCCCGCGCGCGACACGCGGCGCGCATGTAGACGACAAGCTAAAACAGCGGCATCCAGAACATGACGTGCCCCGGGTGTCGCGATAAGAACATGACACACCCCTCTATCACATTCAAAGACAGAGAATAAACAAGCAATTCAGGCCAACCAGAGGGCCCACAACGCACCGAAAACTTGTGTAAGCACCTGCTACACACAACATGGGCCACACACTGGCCACCACAACCGATATAAGATGATCCAAACAGTCGAAATGCTACACACTTACACACGATTTCACTTGGTTTTAACTTTACATATTCACGTATCACAAGAGTTTAACATAGTTTTCATGTTGCACATTTAGGTATCACTTATCACTTCACTTGCACATACCACATGTCACGTTCACATGTCACTTTAGACGTTATACACATATTCATTTTTACACGATGCCAAGACATAGACCAAACCACCACTAGAAAGATCACTTAACACATACGCGTACTTCATCACCAGGCAAAGTGATCAAGTCTTGGTCACTGCAGAACCGGCAGAAGCCCTCCCCACCATTACTAATGGAACTTGTCCACCTCCAGGATTTCACCACGACCCTTGTCTCGGGTATCATGTAACACGGTTGAGGATTCCCGAAGGGGCACTACTACAGTATAGCTCCAAGTAATCTAGGGTGGCAGTATCTTATTGGCACACATTTATTTATCTTGTCATATAATACAT
>JACBKR010006284.1:0-13483 GCA_014218235.1 Colocasia esculenta | reverse complement strand
GGGACGCGATTCTAAGAGATCCAACATACCCTTTCTAAAAACACCTAGGAGAGTGGTAAAATCACTTTCGAGGTTAACTGAGGAGAGCCACTTTGAGGCATCGCGGTGCAACATGAAATTTGCTCACTGTGAAGCCAAATTGGCGTGTCTATAGTAGTGACAGGGTTTAGAACATTTAATACTCCATCATGGAGCCACGAAAATTAGGGAAATCATAGGGCTTTCAAAGAGGGGATCAAGATCTATCTAGGGTCGAGTTTAATTAGATTATGCTCAGAGATTGCCTACCTTCTCGTGGTGTAAAGAAAGCCTAGGGTTGATGACGAAGAGGATGAAGAAAACCCTTGCTCCAAGCCTTCTCCTCCTTGCTCCTTCATCCTCAGCCTTCTCCCTTCATCCCCCAGAGTTCCAATAGCGTTTTAAGGGTTGATAGGGCCGAATTGGGGGGTGTATAGCTTGTGTAAGAGTCCTTTCTAGTTAAAACTCTTCTCTCCTCTTCCAACTCCGAATTTCCACTATTATCTCCTATTTCCTAACATTTATCCACCTAATAGGTTAGGAAAGAGGCCTAATTTTGTGGCCAAGGGGTTAGGATGGGATGAGAGCTCTTGCTTTAGAAAATTATGGTTAATTTCATGCTTATCTTAACCCTTTTAATTTATTAATTAATTAAGTAGGAAATTAGCTTAATTATCTCCCATCCCATGATAAGCTCTTCACATTTGAGCCCATTCTTTCATGCTTGGGCCATTATTACAACACATTCCTAATTCAGCTTAATGGGTTTTGATTTAATTTCTTTAGATTCTATTTATTCTCTCTTTATTCTAATTAAATCTATTTATCATATTTATTAAATAAAATTTTTATTTTATTTGAGATTTAAAAATCAGAGTTGCTACATCTTTCCCCTCTTAAAAAGAATTTGGTCCCCAAATTCATATGATCATAAGAGGAAGAGTTACGTACTAGATAACTCTGGATAGTTCCGTCGCATTGTTGCTTCGGGTTCCTACGTGGCTTCTTCAACTTTGTGGTTTCTCCATAGCACCTTTACCACTGATATGGGTCGGTTCCGAAGTTGTTGTATCTTCTTGTCCAAGATTTTTACTGGATTTCTTCATAGGTCATATCTTTATTCAGAATGATATCATCATAGCTGATTACGTGTGATGGGTCATACACGTACTTCCTTAGCATTGACACATAGAAAACATTATGTACTGTGGAAAACTGAGGAGGTAGTGCTCGAAGGTACGCCACCTCGCCAACTCTTTCCAATACTTCAAATGGACCTATGAATCTTGGCCTTAACTTGCCTTTCATCCCAAACTGTTGAAATCCTCTAGTCGGGGATACTTTAAGCAGCACATGGTCTCCAGTTTAGAATTCCAAGTCTCTTCTTCTTTTGTCAGCATAGCTCTTCTGCTTGGACTGAGCTATCTTAATCCTATCCTTGAAGATCTGTATATCCTTGCTGTGTCCTGTACCATGTCTGGTCATAGCCATTACTGCTCACCAACTTCATTCCAACAGATCGGCGATCTACAGCTTCTTCCGTATAGGGCTTCAAATGGTGCCATCTTAATGCTGCTCCTGATAGCTCTTATTGTAGGCGAATTCTATTAGTGACAATTGTTCATTCCAGTACCCCTCAAAATCTATTGTGCAGGCTCGCAGCATGTCCTCCACGATCTGATTAGTTCTTTCTGTCTGTCCATATGTCTGTGGGTGGAATGTTGTGCTAAAATTGAGTTTTGTGCCTAAAGCGGTCTGAAGTCCCTTCCAGAATCTCGATATGAATCGACGGTCACGATCTGAGACTATGGACATAGGAACTCCATGTAGTCTCACAATCTCCTTTACATATAAAGCTGCTAGTACATCAACACTCCAGGTACTCTTAATTGCTAGAAAGTGTGCGGACTTAGTTAAACGGTCCACAATGACCCATATAGCATCGAGTCCACCACGAGTTCAGGGATAAACCCATGATGAAATCCATGCCGATACTCTCCCACTTCCATTAAGGGATGTCCAGGGGTCTGAGTACACCCGCTGGCCGACGGTGTTCTGCTTTCACTTGCTGACATGTGAGGTAGTGCGCGGCATGCTCAGCCACCTCACGCTTCATGTTGGGCCACCAAAATGACATTTTCATGTCTTTGTACATCTTGGTTGCGCCTGGGTGAATTGTATACTTTGTCTTATGGGGTTCGTCCATCAGCTTCCTTTTAATTCTTCATTGTCAGGCACGCAGGTCCTGGCTTGAAATAGTAGTCTCCCATCCTCTGTGATGTAAAATTTGGTCTGTCAGATATGGTTCCTTGACTCAGATTAGAAATGGATCATTGGCTTGTTGCTCCCTAATCTCGACAAAGATGTCAGGTTGAGCTTTAAGATTGGCCACTATCACCTGATCACTTCGCTGCTCATGTTCAAATCTAGACTAGAAAATTGCTCAAGTAATTACATCTCACCCATGACTAAACATGATAAAGACGCTACTAGTTTTCCTACTAGTGCATCTGCTACTGCATTACCTTTGCCTAGGTGGTATTGGATATTGAAATCAAGTCCTTCAAATACTCCATCCATCTCCTTTGTCGCATATTAAGTTCCTTTGGGAAATAGTACTTCAGACTCTTGTGGTCGGAGTAGATAATGAATTGCTCTCCATACAGGTAATGCCTCTATATCTTAAGTGCAAATACCACAGCAGCCAATTCTAAGTCATGGACAGGGTAATTAACTTCATGAGACTTCAACTGTCTTGATGAATATGCTATCACATTCTCGTTCTGCATTAACACACAGCCTAGACCGATTCCCGATGCATCAGTGTAGACTGAGAATCCTTCGCCCTTGACTGGTAACGCGAGGACAGGTGCAGAGGTCAAGCATTGCTTTAGTGTCTGAAAGCTCTCCTCGCATTCCTTGCTTCAGACATAGGATTCTCTTTTCACGTAAGACGAGTAAGAGGTACAACAATCTTAGAGAAGTCTTTTATGAACCGCCTGTATAGCCAGCCAGTCCAAGAAAACTTCTGATTTCAGTGACATTGGTCGGTCTTTCCCAGTTTACGACAGCTTCTACCTTGGAAGGATCGACAGTGATACCATCCTTTGATATGACATGGCCTAGGAATGACACCTCCTCGAGCCGGAATTCACACTTGCTCAATTTGGCATAGAGTTGGTTGTCGTGCAAGATTTGCAGAGCAATCCTCAGATGCTCCTCATGCTCCTCCTTAGTCTTGGAGTATATGAGATATCATCAATAAAGACCACGATGAATTTGTCAAGGTATGGCCGATAGATGTTGTTCATTAGTTGCATGAAAGTTGCAGGAGCATTGGTTAGTCTAAAAGGCATGACTGCAAATTCATAATGATTGTACCTGCTCCTGAAAGTTGTCTTGTAGATATTTGCATCCTTAATTCTCATCTGATTATATCCTGATCTAAGGTCAATCTTAGAAAAGTATTTAGCGCCTGAGATTTGATCAAATAGTTCATCAACATGAGGCAGAGGGTATTTGTTCTTGATAGTCAGATGATTCAACTGCTTGTAGTCGATGCATAGCCTTAGTGATCCGTTCTTCTTCTTGACAATAGCACTGGTGCTCCCCAAGGAGAAGTACTTGGTCTGATAAATCCCTTTTTTCAGCATCTTCTTCAATTGCTCTTTCAACTCTTTCAATTCAGCGGGGGACATTCTGTAGGTTTGGCGTGACACCGATGCAGCTCCAGGTGGTAGATCAATCGAGAAATTCACATCTCTTTCAAGTGGAATGCATGGCAGTTCATCGGGGAACACGTCGGGGTACTCTTGCACTATATGTATGTCTGATATCTTAGATGCTTTCTTTTCAACTATAATGGCGGCAAGAAATGCCACACAACCCTTCCTTATCATGTTTTGTGCCTTAATAGCAGAGACGAGAGACAAGTGCCTCTTGTGTCTACATCTCGTAAAGGTCAGCTTAGGAAATTACTAAATGTATCTTGCCTCTTCTACAATCAACAATGGCCCCATAAGTAGATAGCCAGTCGGCTCCCAAAATGACATCGTAGCCCTCCATGGGCATACAGATCAAGTCGGCTCTAAGGTTGAGTTCACCAATCATAACATCAGCTAATGGAAAGTATTTGTTTAATTGAGCTTTCTCCCCCAATGGTGTAGTGACAAGAAATTCAAATTCCATAGATGCAGGTTTTTCATTTAATGTATCAGCAAATGCTTATGATATGTGTTGCCCAGCTAGCAAGCCCAGAGGGGGGGTGAATGGGATTCTAAAAACTTTGTTTTAGATGAAAACCTGTCAACAAAATTCTTAACATAAAAACACTGAGATTGATTGTTAGTGTTAGTAATAGAGAAGACAAGAGCAAACACACAATCACACAACACAGGAAATTTTATCCTGGTTCGGACCTCCTATCCCAAGGAGTCCTACGTCCAGTCCCCAAGCAACAATTTGAGATTTTACTATCCAATGGTATTGTCCCCCTCAATGACCCTTACATATCCAGCCGCAGCTGGCCTTCTCTTCTAACCCAGAAGAGGTACAAAAACCACCTTGATACACAGGTCTTCCTTCCTGAACGAAGGGAATACCAACCACCTGTTTCAACAGGTCTTCTCTTCACAACTCGAAGAGGAACTTCACAACAGATGTGAATAAAAGTGAATGGCCCCTAGACCAAGCTTACAATAGGATGCTTGATCTGAGGCAAAGTCTGAGAGAGAAAGATTTGCAACAACACAAACTCTCAGAACTACAACAGCTCTCCAAGGAATAAGCGAGGATGATTAAGAGCTAAGAGCTACAGAAGTTTTGAATGAGACGACTAGGCTCTTCTTTGTTGTTGAAGATGTTTCTGAAGGCTCTATCACATAAAGGTTCAAATTGTCGAACTGTCTCTCATGGAGTCTCCAGTCTTCTATATATCTTCTCTTGAGAATATAGTCGTTGAACTATCCATTGTCTCTTTGTTTGAGGTACGTTAGACTGCATGGTCCACTGTGTGGAAACATGTAAGCTTCCAGTCATAAATGCTTTACGAGACATGCACGCAAAGAGAAGATTCATCCAATATCCTTCACTTCTAGTTGTCCAATGTTGTAAGATCTTGTACTGTCAGAGACCTGCACGCAATAATACCAACGCATAGGCAGCTAGACTGTGTCTATGCTGTCAGTCAACGTTAGAACCCATGCTGTAAGAATGTACACCAAAATAGAAATTCCATTTTTCACCTGATAAAGTGTTTACCATTATATCATAGGGTAGAAGGTATTGAGATATGCGACGTGCAGAAGCTGTGTACAGTCACAATAATGCAAGATACAAAGATATATGCGAGAAGACTTGAACTCCATAGAGTTTTGAAAATATGTTTGAATATAGAGAATGGACTTTTCAAATTTATCTAGAAAGATAATAACAATGAAAATGTATGATAATTTGTTCAAACATAATTATTGTGTAGAGATTTGATGATATCATGAAATCGATGAGGTATATATGAATGAAATCGATGTGATTCATATATAAAGGTGAAATCATTGTTAATGATAAGGAAATCGTTGTGTGAGCAATCGTTATTCAAGTAGAAGCAAATCGATGTACATATAAGTAAATCGTTGTACAAGAAATCGTTATACAGATAAGCAAATTGTTGTACAGATAAGCAAATCGTTGTATAAGCAATCGTTATACAGATAAGCAAATCGTTGTACAGATAAGCAAATCGTTGTATAAACAATCGTTGTTCAAACATAAATAATTGTTGTTTGAGCAAATCGTTGTTCAAATAAAATAAATCGTTGTTTGAGCAAATCGTTGTTCAAACAAAAACAAATCGTTGTTTGAGAAAATCGTTGTTCAAACATAAACAAATCGTTGTTTAAGATCAAGTGGTTCTATACGTAAAGGCAAATTGTTCTAGCTATCAATCATTGTTTTCACTTATCGAATCGTTACAACATTCAAATCGTTGTTTTCCCTCTTATGAAATCGTTATAAGAGTCAAATCGTTGTTTTCACTTATGAAATCGATATGACAAATCAATCATTGTTTTCTCTTATGAATTGTTATAATCAAATCGTTATTTTCACTTATGAAATCGATATGAGACCGAAATCGTTGTGAACCAAAATCGATGTTACACTTACGAAATCGTTGTGAGACCAAACGATGTGAAGCCGAAATCGTTGTTTTACTTACGGAATCGTTGTGAGACCGAAATTGATGTGAAACCAAATCGTTGTACTCACTTATCAATTTGTTTTAAAATGAAATTGTTGAGCGATAGAATCATTCATTCTCACTTATCAAATCGTTATAAGATGAATCGTTGAGCGATAGTATCGTTCATGACTTATGAAATCGTTATGCTGTAAGGGAAATCGTTGTTCTACAAAGAAAATCGATGCGTACTTAGAAGAAATATATGCTCTGAACTTTAAATGATACAGTGTAAGAATTACTTACAGATTTGACTTGATTATTTCCTGTGGATGAAGTTCATAAAGATGTTAAAAAATGTTTGTCAAAGTTTTGTTAATCACCAAAATTGTATATAATTAAATAAAATTATATGGGGATGGACTGATCATCAATATGAACGAATGTGTTGCGCCAGTATCAACAAAATAAAAGCTGACTGAGAGAAAACTGGTAGGGTACCTTCCACGACTCCACCTTTGTAACGTCGCTTATTTTCGGATCCTTTTTGGATCGTGTGTGTTGTGGTTGTGATGGCTGTCGTAAGGCCAGTGTGGTGTAGCCGCGTGGTGTGTGTAGGTGTGGTGCAGGTTAGGTCCCGAAATGAAATAGGACCTGCTGCAGTGAGTAGGAGTTGGTGGCCAGGGGTGGTCGTTGACTTGTTGGCGTCCAGGTAAGTGGCCGTTGACTGCATGATCTTGGTGGCATTAGATGTGGACGTTTAGGGTGGCGGTTGTCTTTGGCGGCATAGGGGTTGACGACAACCTGAGAATTCTGCATGTTATAGGGTCACCCGAGGGCAGGTTCTTTCCCTGGTTCTCTCTTCCTCTTGCCCCAGCTTCACGTTCCAGTGTTTCTAGAGCTTCCAACATGTACTGAAGGGTGCTTGGAGGACCGTGGAACGTGTGGCGGTGACGAATTGCGCGAGGAAACATCGTGGCGTGGTGCAATTCTCGTGGGAGCTCGCGGAGGGTTCAGTGTGAACCAGGAGATTGCGGGAGGTTTGAGCGTGTTCTGAGGTAGGGGACGAACCCTGTTAGCTCGGTAGAAACATTAAAACACTACTTAATCACTTGAACCAGCATTTTTAATGTATTTTCGGATTAAGTTGCACTGTGAGGAATAATGGTGGTATGATGATTTTAAGTAGTAAAACATGTTGTTTTAGTTTAATTATAGTGCTTGGAAGTTAGAGGAGCTATTTTCTCCCATTTCCTTAATGATTTCGGGATCAGGAATGCATGTGGATCGGTTAGGGTTTCTGCAGGAAAGAGCTGAAGATCTTGGCGTCACATCGCTTGTCGCCAAGCTCATCAGCCAAGATATAGATGGCTAGATCGATTTCCGTCTACTTCTTATAAGCGGCAGCCGATGTTGCCGCCAACTTGTGCATGTATCCATGCAGTGTGGTTTACGTAGCTTTTCTGGTTATGAATATCGCGTGTTTGTGTGTGCATGGCGATGACCGGTGTGAGCCAGTACACTTGTTATGCTCTTGGAGCATACTGCTCATGTAATGGGCATGTTTTACGTGAATAAGGTATGATGTACGTAGTGGTTTAATTATGTGTGTTTGTTGTCCATGTGTTGGACATGAGGTTTACGTGACTGACGTGTGATACACCTACCAGGGTGTATTATACACGTGTTGTCTACGTGGTTTGAGTGTGTGTATACTACACATTTTGTCGCAATGTAATTCTTATGATTTGTCGTAGTAACTGGGCAGTGAGGTTCCTGTGTGAGCCTAGCTATGACTTTGTGGTGTTTGGGCAGTGAAGGTCATATGTGGACCTAGCCCTGGTTCGTTGTTGTCTTTCGAATAATATTATATTGATTTATGTATTAAGTGGTGTGTGTGTGTGCCACGGAGGTCATGAGATGACCGATGATAGGCAAGTTGTGGTTCAATATGTGTTGGTGTTGGATAGCTTTGGGGTCACATGGTGACCGATGTTAAGCTAATCCTAACACTTATATATTTGAATTATAGTAAAGGCTATATGTGTTAGTATCGTGTTTGAGCTTGCCGAGTGTGGTGGTCCGGCGCCTATTCCGGAATGCCTCTCTAGTCGGGTACCCCAGGTTCTTTGTGAGCCAGGCACGTGTGTTTGTTTTGTGCTCGGGGTTTTGTCCCGTTACTTGTGTTGTACTGTTGAGGTCTGTGTCGTCTTCCTGGACACCCTCACTCCTGTGCTTGAGTTGTACGTCCGGCTGAGGGAAAGACGACAATAGGGCAGCGGCTTGTGTTGTGGTGTGTAGTCGCTTGTAGCGCGCTCGTAGTTGGGGGTTCGGACACCAGTAGTCGACACTGGTCCCCATCTAGTCCTGTTTTCCAGAGCCTCACTTTAGGGTGCTTCGGCCAGAGACCTTAGAGGTGCCAGGCATGGGCCTACAGTTGTGTGTCTACAGGTGTGGTGTTGGTTGGTCTCCACAGTTGTTTCACTTGTTCTCCGTGGAGCGGCAGTTGGACCTTTCGTCCGTGACTGCGAGGCTGACAGGTTGTTATTGTGTTGTGTTGTCCGGGTTGGATACTGGCCTGATCAGCTAGTAGTCCGTTCCTATGTGTGGCGCTGTTCTTTCTGACTCGTGCTTTGTTAGCTCCAGTTGTGGTTGTGGTGACGTCGTTCTTCGCGACTCGTGCTTTGCCAGCTCTGGCTGTGGCTTGAATCGTGCTTTGCCACTGGCTGTAGTTCGTGAGTTTGTGACTCGTGGTCAAGGTTTGACCTTTTCGAGGTGTGCCCTGGTGTTGGCACAGTTGTGGCTGAGTTGTGGTTTGTGTGACTTGCCGGTTGAGGTTTCACCTGTAATGTTGTGTTTAAGTGAAGGCACAATATAGTTTGTGGTTTAGTGTGGTGTTTATCACCTACTTGTACCCTTGTTCGGGTGTTTTGTGTTGTGGTACTTCAGAGTAGCAGGTACCTATTCCCTTCGTGGGTTACTTTGTAATTTTGTGGTGGTACATTGTGTACCAACCTTTCCGGGTACTTGTGTGTTGTGGAGGTCTTGTGGTTTGACCTGCCACTTGTTGTATCTTATCTATTTTAAATAGATCTTTGTTTATAATTTATTGTGGATTAGTTTGTGATTATTAATTATGTTACCTTTGTGGGTAATTTGTCGATGAGGCTTGTGGCCTAGGCATATTGTGGTTTAGTAGAGCTGTGCTCTGTGGAGGCCGTGTAAGACTTCCACTTGTTGAGTTTTACCCTTCTTGGGCATGGTTCCGATTATGGATTTAGTGTGTGATAGACTAACTAGCTGTAGCCAGTCCTACCACTTATGTGTGGCTCTCGACGTAGTGTGATTTGGAGTATAAAGGACCAGCTCTTTGTTAGCAGTCCTGTTACTTAAGTGTTCGAGGTTCGCCTGTGTGGCTTATAGCTTAGGCAACTAGTTGTTGTAGCAGTGTGCCAGTGAGACTGTGGTTTAGGCACTTTAGTAGTTGGGCTGACTAATGATATTATATTAGTCCTGTAGTCCTATTTTTCTTCTGAGGACTTTATGTTTATTATCATGATTATGTTTAATTGTTATTTATTGTTATGATGTGAGCATGAAATGGTTTGGCTATTGGTGTTGCCAGTGAGACCCATTGGGGTTGAGGTGTCTGTGGTTACGGTGTTGTTTTGGGTAGCTCCTACTGAGCCAGTGACTTGTTGAGGCTCACTCCCCTACAGTTCTTTTCAGGGCTTGCCGTGTGTTTGGCCTGCAGCAGTTTTGTGACAGACTTGTACCACCAACAGTATGTAGTAGTAGTTAGTGTTGTGTGAGCTTGTGCTCCCTCGGGGTATGCCCCAGGTAGTTGTACTCTTTTAATTGGACATGTATTAATGTAATGGCAGTTGTACAAATTTGTGAACAGATATGAGCACATGTACTTTCTTGTGTCTTATATTATTGTGGTTTGTCTTTTATACTCTTACTGGACTCGTGTGTGAGATATCCCTTGCGAGACTTCGGTCCGTTCGCGGGAGGCGGATCTGGATATGGAGACTTAATGGGCATAAATACCCCGGTCCATCACAGTAGGTATCAGAGCAATGTTCAGTTAGAATATGAAAAGACATTGAAAGTATAATGTCCCAATACATGGATTAATGTCACTGCTGGTATAAGTCTGCGGTTTTGTGATATAAAGTAGTTTTTACGTGAGCTTTTGGCACGTAAACCGTGTGTTTTCTGTTTGTTAGATTGGCAGTTGGGAGTAGTTGTTGTGCCACAATGTGGATAGTAGCATAAGTTGTGTGGTTGCATCCTGGCACTAGTGCAATTAAAGCAGTTAAAGTATAGTATTTAAAAATTTTCAGTTGCAGAGATTAGAAGAGAAATGTAAAGTAGTGCTTTGAGAAGGATATACCTGTTATATGTTAGTAAAGTGCAGAGTTAGCAGAGACAAGTATAGAGTATTTCTGTGATAGATCAGTTTGGTTGTTAAAGATTCGCAGTTAAAGGAATTGAAGAGATTAACAAGTTTGGATATGGAATTCAGTAAGTAAGTTATAATGAGATAAAAAGTTGGCAGAGACAGATGTATGGTAACAAGGTGATAAGGATCAGGTCAGTGTGTGTGTGATAAGTTGTAGTTGAGAACTCTCAGCAAATGTATGTGGCATAGAAATCTGAGTCAGATGATATTAAGAAACGTGTGGATGAGAATGTGATTAGTGTATGAAGAGTTTGATATGATTAAAAAGGCAGATCAGCTTTAAAAGAGGTATTAGTACATAAAAGAGCAGTGATTTATGGCAGACAGATTTAGTATGCCTGAGATCAGAAATTTGAGAAAATTTGTTATGAATAATGATGGTAACAGAAAGTGCGATATGAAGATTGATATAAATAAGTATGGAAATGATCAGTTGAATAAAGAAAGAGAGAAAAGAAGGATTAGTGTGCAATAAGAATTTGTGAAAATTGCACAAGAGGAATATTTAGTTGATGAATGGTAAATTATGAGAAATTTTTTAGAAAGAACATTTAATGAAATAAGAAAGGTATTTTGCAGAAAAGATATGGATTAAAGAAAGGAAGAATTTAGCAAATGATGAAGTGAATAAAGTCAGATGAATTAGGAAATGTCAGTTAGAGTTTGCATGTTGGTGCAAAGAAATGATTCAATTGAGCAGAAAGGAATTGTTATTAAGATATTTCAGAATTTCATGCAGTAGCATGAATAAATTAATTAAAGAATATTTGAAAAGTTTATGCCCCAGAATTATGAGATTAGCCAGAGAATGTCAGTAAAGCAAGAAAGATATATGAAGAGTAAAACATGTTAATATCATTTGACAGGTCAGAAATTGCAGTAATTTCTTCAGCATGAATTAATTGAATGGAATGATTTGAGAAGCAGTTGAAGCCAGAAGAAAGTAATTGAAGTAATATATGAGCAGAAATTGTGGAATATTTTGGCAAAAGTAATCAGTGTGATCAGAGTAGCGCAGCGGAAGCGGAAGCAAAGAAATTTTAATATTACAGATTGTTCAAGGTTTGCTGGGATAAAGAGAAAGTGTAAAGTTTTGCGCAGTGGAATAAAGGAACGAGTTTATTATGGTTTTTATCAAAATGGCTTAAGCAGTATGAGCAGAATAATATGAAAGAGCAGAAATTCAAAGATAGTGATTGGTTTCTTTGAAGAAGTGTCAGTTGTGAATATAAATGCAGATGAGGCACGATAACAGCAGCAGTGATAAATGGAAAAAGAAATGGTGGCATGAAGAATATTACAGTGTAGATCTTTGAGAAGATAAGCGGCATCGAAGAAATGTTGCAAACCAGCCCAGAAATTTGGAAGCAGTTCAGTCCAAGGAGATAAAGCGCCATTGGCAAGATAGGACCGCCTACGGTTGAAAGGTAAAGAAAGGCAATGGAATCGACAGAACATAGTAAATGTGAGATGATTGAAAGGCTGAAGCAGAGAAAGAGTATCATATTTGTTCTGTGTTCGCTTTGCTTGTTTTTAGGTGATAATTTGATTATGTGATTTGTATATATGTCGAGGACGACATTTGTTTTTAGGTGATAATAATCTAACGTCGCTTATTTCGGATCCTTTTTAGATCGTATGTGTTGTGGTTGTGATGGTGCCGTAGGCCAGTGTGGAGTAGCCGCGTGGTGTGTGTAGGTGTGGTGCAGGTAGGTCCCGAAATGAAAGGACCTACTGCATTGAGTAGGAGTGCGGCCAGGGTGGTCGTTTACCTTGTTGGCTTCCAGGTAAGTGGCCGTTGACTGCATGATCTTGGCAGCATTAGATGTGGACGTTTAGGGTGGCGGTTGTCTTTGGCAGCATAGGGGTTGACACCAACCTGAGAATTCTGCAGGTTATAGGGTCACCCGAGGGCAGGTTCTTTCCTGGTCTCTCTTCCCTCTTTCCCCAGCTTCACGTTCCAGTGTTTCTAGAGCTTCCAACAGGTACTGAAGGGTGCTTGGAGGACCGTGGGAACGTGTGGCGGTGACGAATTGCGCGAGGAACGCCATGGCGTGGTGCAATTCTCGTGGAGCTCGCGGAGGGTTCGGTGTGAACCAGGAGATTGCGGGAGTTTGAGCGTGTTTCTGAGATAGGGGACGAACCCTGTTAGCTCGGTAGAAACATTAAACCACGACTTATCACTTGAACCAGCATTTTAATGTATTTCGGATTAAGTTGCACCGTGAGGGAATATGGTGGTATGATGATTGTAAGTATAAAACTGTTGTTTTAGTTTAATTATAGTGCCTTGGAGTTAGAGGAGCTGTTTTCTCCCTTTCCTTATGATTTCGGGATCAGGAATGCATGTGGGATCGGTTAGGGTTTCTGCAGGAAAGAGCTGAAGATCTTGGTGTCAACATCGCTTGTCGTCAAGCTCATCAGCCAAGATATAGACGGCTAGATCGATTGCCGTCTACTTCTTATAAGCGGCAGTCGATGTTGCCGCCAACTTGTGCATGTATCCATGCAGTGTGGTTTCGTAGCTTTTCTGGTATGAATATCGCGTGTTTGTGTGTGCATGGCGATGACCGGTGTGAGCCATACACTGTTTGCTCTTGGAGCATACTGCTCATGTAATGGGCATGTTTTACGTGAATAAGGTAGATGTACGTTGGTTTATTATGTGGTGTTTGTTGTCCATGTGTTGGACATGAGGTTTACGTGACTGACGTGTGATACACCTACCAGGGTGTATTATAACGTGTTGTCTATGTTGTTTGGTGTGTGTATACTACACATTTTGTCGTAATGTAATTCTTATGATTTGTCGTAGTAACTGG
>JACBKR010006283.1:0-13532 GCA_014218235.1 Colocasia esculenta | reverse complement strand
TTTAAAGACCATCCACTTGAGAATGTTGTTGGAAATGTTCATGATAGAGTCCATGCAAGATCTCATTTCAGAAATGTCATTGAACAAGATCATATGGCTTCCATATCTCAAATAGAACCCAAAAACATTGAAGAATCACTAAAAGATAATTCATGGATAGAAGCATGCATGATGAATTGAATCAATCAAAAGAAATAATGTTTGGAGTCTAGTGCCCAAAATCCTAAACACTCAATAATTGGAACTAGATGGGTGTTTAGGAATAAATTGAATGAAGAAGGAAAAGTTGTTAGAAATAAAGCAAGACTGGTTGCTAAAGGATATAATCAAGAACTTGGAGTTGATTTTGAGGAATCCTTTGCAACAGTAGCTGATTAGAAGCAGTGAGAATTCTATTGGCATATGCATGTTCCAAAACTAAAATTGTTTCAAATGGATGTGAAAATAGCCTTTTTAAATGGTTACATAAAAGAAGAAGTGTTTGTTGCTCAACCTCTTGGATTTGAGGATCATGATAAAACCTAACCATGTGTATAACTGCATAAAGCTGTATGATTTGAAACAGGCTCCAAGAGATGGTATGACAGATTGAGCAGTTTTTTTGGTTGATAAAAATTATTCCAGAGGTAAGGTGGATCAAACTTTTCACAAATTATTCCACAATCGTATCATTATAGTCCAAGTGTAGGTGGATGATATATTTTTGGATCCACTAATCCTTTCATGTGTGAAGAATTTTCAAATCACATGCACAGTGAATTTGAAATGAGTCTTTTGGGAGAATACATGCTTTCTTGGTTTGCAGGTCAAACAACTTGAAGGCGGGTTCTTCATAAATCAAGCTAAATATGTAATGAATTGCTCAAAAAATTTCACTTTGAACAAGCCAAACCAGCATCAACTCCCATGAGTACAAGCATCTGAAGGATCGATATTAATGAATGGAAAAGATCTAGAAGGGGGGGGGATGAATAGATCTTAGCCACTTTTGCGGAAGCTTAAGTAATTTGAAAATTATCTAGAATCAGAGGTAATATAATCAGTGAAAGAACTACAGATCTAATTAGAATTAAGTGAGTTGAAAAACTTAGATGAATAACAAGTTGATTAAGTGAATTAAAACGAATCCTATCCAAACATCTATCGGATGAATCAATCAAACACAGAAGACAAGTGCACAAGGATTTTTTAGGTGGTTGGGAATCACCCATGTGATTCCTACATCCACCCCACACAACCTGTGAGGCTTCACTAACACAACTGGGTTACACACCCAAGGGAGCCTGACAACTCCAACACTGGAGAGCTTACAACTCACACCACTTTTAGAGCAAGACTACTCTAGAAACACACTGAGCAAGACTACTCAAACTAACCTTGAGTTTGACAACTCAAACTGAGCTCGACGGCTCACAACAACCTGAGCACAATGCTCACACAACTGGAGCACAAGGTCACACAAGGTTGCTAGACACCAACTCAAGACATAGACCTTCTAGCACAGATCAAGTCAAATGTGAGAGCACTAATGAGAGCTATGCAGAAGCACTTGCATAATCTCAAAAGATATCTCAGAAGAACAGAAGTACAATGAAATGTATTAAATAACTTCTTTCATCAGTGTACTCCCTTGTAGAAGCTTGGATGGGAAGATGCTTGCAGTCTTGAAGTCCAAAACGATGCTCTGCACTTTGAAGTTGTTGGATCTTCCTTGAGTTCTTCTCCAATGAGGGCTTCTACAGTATCTGCTTCCTTGGGATGCTTCAGAGGTTTCTTCAATAATCACACCCCAATTCTCACACTTGAATTGGTGAGAACTGGTCTTCTAGAAGCACAAGGAGACCAGAGGAGGGAGACGACCTCTTACAGCCGCCAGAAAACTTCCAGGAGGCTCTAAGAGTTTTGGTTGGGTCTCTCTTTTGATGGAAGGCCAATAAAGGACCTTTGATACCCAAAAGAATCCAAAGATACCCTTTAGGTATAAGGGCAACACGATCCTAGGTTGATTCCCCATCGCCCTAGGCAGACACGTGGCAACCATCACTTTTAAGATGAAAAGTTTCCGTAGTGTGTCGACTGCCTGGTGGTTGTGTCGACACACTGTCCCAAAGATGGAAAAACCTGTTCTGGGAGGAAGGTCCCGTGTCGACCTGCTCTTGAGTGTGTCTACCTGCTGTCCCAATTCCTCAAAAGGTTGTTCTGGGAACTGGGTCTAGTGTCGACCTGCTCTGGGAGTGTGTCGACCTGGGTACCCTTGATCTCTGGAAAACTGCCACTCGTGTCGACACACTCTTGACATGTGTCGACACACTCTTGACAATTCGACACAATTTCCCTCTGAATCTGTGTTGATGTGTCGACAGCATTGATGGGTGTGTCGACACATCTTTTGCATAAACAGTTAGTACCTGAAAAATAAACACATATATCATTAGTTAAATGATTTATCATGACCATAAATGATAAATGTGGTTTGAAAAAATCTTTATGAACATGAATTTCAGGTATGATATTTTGACATGTTTCAATTAAATTGCTTTAAAACACTTCTTGTCATCATAAAATAGGAGGGAAATGATATGAATTAGGCATTCAACCAACAATCTCCCCCTTTTTGATGATGGCAACATTAAATCCATTTTCTTGTGGTTTTGATGAAGTGTGATTGAGCAATTTTGATTGTTTAAATTTTGTTTTCCTTTTTGTCTGTTTTTTGTTTATACTTGTCAAGGTCCTTTTGATATTGTTCGTAACAATTGATGATTGTTTGTGAAATACATGTTACTTGAAATAGAAATTTTGTGCACACAAGTCAAACAATTGGACAAGTATTCAGACATAAAGACAAAGATTTGCATTCACCATCACACTGCTTTGTATTAAAGCAAAAAACCATGTCATTTCATTCATTCAAAATATCATTACATCATTACATCATTACATCAAGAAATTACATTCTTCTCCCCCTTTGACATTATCAAACAATATTCATTAGGTAGAAGATGGAGGAGGAGGAATTGGAGCAAGAAGGATCTCAATGTCTGACAATCTCTTTTCCATTGACTTCATGCTTGACTTTATCTGTTCATGGATAGTTGTCAGCCGAGTGTGAAGATAATGCTCCATTCTATCAGAATGCTCTATCAAGGTGCTCTGAGTTCTTTTCAAGTCATCTGAAGCAAGTTGAGAACTTGATGAGCCAGCTGACCAGCCAGGTCTTTGCAAGATTTTGAACTCCTTGGTCAAATCTGTGAGCTGCCTGTCAATGTGCTCATTGAAGTTCCTCATACTTTCCAAATCATCCACAAAATGAGCAAATGACAATCTGGTGCTTGAAATCTCATGCAATGTTTGGTTGGTGTTGAAGACATCTGCTTGGGAATTTGCCAAAATTCCCTGAAGAACTTTCTCCAACTTGTCCTGATGCTCTTTTAGCTCATTATAGGAATCTCCCAGAGTTCCTATAAGTCTGTTAAATCTCTGAGCTGCATAATCTGAAGCTGCCTTCTGCTCAATAAATTTGGCAGATATTGAGTTTTCCAGTCTTTGAATCCGTAGCTCAAAAGATGTGGACATGGATTGAATTGAGGAGTTGAAGGATTCAAATTTGTCATTGAGGAAAGATATCAATTCTGGTGGAACAGGAGGCCCACCAGAAGATGTGGATGGTTGGAATGAGGGTTGACGAGAAAAATGAGGAAGCTGAGGTGAGAGGGGATCATGAAAAGGACTGACATTTTCATTAGGAACTTGAGGCTGATCCTCATGCATAGGAGGTTGTTCCTCTTGACTTTGGGGCTGGTCCCCTTCAGCTGGAGGTTGTTCCTCTTGTGCTTGGGGTTGATCCCCTTGAGCCTGAGGCTGGTCCTCCAGAGGTTGGGGCAGTTCCCCTTGGTCTTGAGGCTGTTCCTCTTGAACTGGAGGAGCCTCAACCACAGCTGGTCCTCTTCTAATTTGATTTCCCTCCAATCTAAATCCCATAAACTTCTAGATATTCTTGAAAGTGTAGATGTTGGACTTGGGAATTGATTGGGATTTTTCATTTTCCAAAGGCACACCAAAGTGCTTGAACACTGAGGTCAGATGTGCTCCATAAGGAAGTGATCTCTTCAGGTCTGTCCTTGTTGTTTCAGATATGATTTGATAGAGAATCACATGGAGGTTGACCTTGATGTCTTTCACCATGCAAAAGAGGATGAACCTCTGAATGTCTGTCAACCTATCCCTTCCACCACCTTGAGGGGTAATTATTGTGGTTAAAATGTGGTGGATGACCCTTAACACAGGTGGAAAAGATTTGCATTAAACCTGGTTATAGGTCTGTTTGGGATCTGATTCATCTGCAGGAAGGCCTGTCAACATGGAGTAGGCTTCATGTAAATCAAATTCAAAATCATGGTAGTCTGCCCCTTCATCTGGTACTTTGAAAATGGAGGCAGCTACTGAAGTTGGCATGTCTATATCTATCCCCTTGACTTTGGATTCAAAACCTTCTTCTGTGCATGTGAGGTTCTTGTAGAATTCTCTAACTAACCTTGGATAGCAGACTTGAAATTCAGATATAAAGGGTATCCAAGATTGGAAGGAGAAGTAGGTTTGAATGTCGAGGAGAGAGTCTGCTAATTGGGTGTCTGAAAGGTCTAGTATTCTTGGCTTCAAATCAGTTTGGCAGCACTCACGGATTCTGAGGGAATGTCCTCTTTAGAGTCAGAAGAGGAGGAGGAAGATGATTCCTCAGGATGGTCAGAGGAATCCCCCGAAATCTCTGGTCTAGGGTTTGAAACTTGTCTACCTCTGCCAGTAGTGGAGGTCCTACCTCTCTTTGAAGCCTTGAGAGGTGCAGAAGAGGATCCTGGAAGCTCTGTAGGATCATTTCTTCGCTTGGTTCTTCTTTCCATCTGGGCATCGGCACTGGCTGCCGGAACCGGCCTTGAAGAGGCGTGAGACCTTGCGCCACGGCGGGGACCAAGCTTACGGACCATGGTGCAGGAGGAGTGGAATTAGGAGAGGAAATGGAGGAATAGAGAGATGATGGAAGGGGGATGAGAGCTTGAGAGAAGCTTGAGAGGTTTTCTTGCCGGAAAGAAGTGGAAATGTGGCCGTCGGGTCGACCTGACTTCCAAATAGAGAAGCAGTGGTGTACTGCCCCGCAGGAACAACAAGGATTAAGGTGTACCCTAACGGGCTGAAAATAAAAAAAAATTTCTGGCAAGGAGTGTGTCGACACAGGAAGAGGGTGTGTCGACTGACCCAGAGAGTGTGTCGACACAGGTCACATAGTGTGTCGACACAGCCTTGAAGAAAAATGAATTTTGAAGAGGAAATTTTTGAGAAATGTGATAACATCTTTAGAATGATTAAGAATGAGAGGAATTATCATTTCAAGGATTTTTAAGGGGCTTAAAAAATTCATTTATTATATTTTGCAAAAATGCATCACAAATCCAGTTTTTCAAGCAATTTCCTAACAGGATATTAGCATTCCTAGACTTGGGTCAACAAAATGATAAATTTAGGGATATATGTATTTAACAATCAACTAAGAACTACCATGTTTCTCAATTTTCAAGAATTAAAGATGTCATCTAGACCAAAGACAATTGTGTTGAAATTAAAACACAAACTTAAAGAACACACTTGATGAAGGAAGAAGATGATTCTTTCTAAACAAATCTCCAATAATTTTCATTTTTGTTCTTTTAACAAACTATCAAATGATATAAATCTCTTTCACTCAAGTACTAGTGCTTTTTACACACCATAGTCCCTGGATACTTAAGATTTAGTCATTGTCAAGTCTCAAAGGGGTAAATGATGACCTTTTGACATGAAAATATACGTTTTGTAGACGCCAATATTCCAGTTACTCAGTCATCATCAAAAAGCATAGCACATTTTGCTTAGAGTTGAATTTATTTTCAATTTTGATCCCCTTTGAACAGAGTTAGCAATAGCCTCATGACATGCGTGGCACTTCATTCATTGTGAAGGTGTGCAGTTTCTCAGCACAGATGCCATTGCTCTGTTGGATTTTACAAGATTTGGAGAGTTAGTGAGATAGAATTCAAATACATCCAGTCATCAGTTGCAAACAAGGAAATGTTTTAAGTTCAAGACACAAATTGTAATTTAGTTTAGGAAGAGATCTGAATTCTGTGGATTGAAAGACATAGGTGAAAGTTGATTAAAAAAAATAGATCACTCAAGGTTCATTTTGAGACTCTAGACTTTAGAATGAGGACATCATGCAAGGAATTGATGAAATGCAAGAAGGGTGTTGAATTTTGCAAAAAAAATAACTTGAATTTTCTAGCTCCCCCTGAGATGATGATTTCAACCATTTTTCATCAAAATAAAGATATGCAATTTTGAAATCAAAAGAAATTTTCTTCTTGGACAGCAAAGAACTTCTCCTCACAATTGTATATCCATTTCTTGGTACTTGGCGGAGACACATACTCTCGCATAGTGAAAGTGTCCAGACAAGCTTAACCTGTCTTTCTCCAAGTCACCATTTGAATACAAGAGATTTCAACACAAGAAGAGTTGAAGACTTCATTATCAAAAAGAAATGGAAGTTAAAATGTGCAAGTTTTAAAATCAGAAAAGAAATTCACTTTGAACAATAAAAGCTCCCCTCAACTATTGCATATCAACTTCTTAGTACTTGGCGGAGACATATACTCTCGCATAGTGAAAGTGTCTAGACAAGCATAACTTGTCCTTCTCCAAATCACCATTTGATATACCAAGAAGTTTCAACACAATCAGAAGTGGAGAATTTATTGTAAAAGAAAGAATTAGAATTGAAAATGAGAGAGATATGAACAATGTAACTTGAGGAGGCAAAGAGTTATGAAATGCACAGAACTCCCCCTTAGACAATGCATTACACTCAACCCAAACCTGAGAGAAATCAAGAGGATGTCTACAAAGACCAAGTTCTCTCCTTAAGGATGAAAATCTGTTTTCAGGAAGGGGTTTAGTGAATATGTCTGCAATTTGTTTTTCAGTTTCAAAAAATGGAGTTCAAAAGATTTCTTTGCAACTCATCTCTCAAGAAATGATGCCTAATATCAATGTGTTTTGTTCTGGAGTGCTGAATGGGATTTTTAGAGAGGTTGATTGCACTTGTGTTATCACATAGGATGGGTACACACCCTAAATCTTGGTTGTAATCAAGAAGTTGATGTTTCACCCAGAGAATCTGAGTTCCACATCTACCTGCTGCAACCTATCAGCTTCTGCTGTTGACAGAGCCACTGAATGTTGCTTTTTAGAAGCCCAAGAGATAAGGCACCCACCTAGAAATAGAGCAAGCCACTTGTGCTCTTCTATCTAACTTACACCCAGCATAATCAGCATCACAATAGGCAAACAATTCTAACTTGCAACCAGCAGGATACCAAATTCCTAAGTCACATGTTCCAACAAGATTTTAAAATTCTTTTCACAGCAAGCATATGACTTTCTTTAGGATTAGATTGGAATCTAGCACATAAGCACACACAAAACTGAATGTCAGGTCTAGAAGTAGTAAGGTAGAGCAGAGAGCCAATCATACCTCTGTAGGTCATTGGATCTACTGACTTACCAGATGGGTCTTCTTCTAGCTTAGCATTTATTGCAATGGGTGTACTTGAATGTTTAAGGTTCTGATAGTCAAACCTTTTCAGTAATCCTTGACATATTTGGTTTGACTGATGAAGATTCCTTCATTGGTTTGGTTAACCTGCAATCCAAAAAGAAGTTAAATCTCCATTAAGCTCATTTCAAATTCATTCTTCATTTGATTTGAAAATTCAGTGCAAAGGCTTTTATTAGTTGATCCAAATATTATGCATCAACATAAATTTGGACAACAATTATTTGATTTTTTATTGTTTAGTGAACAATGTTTGATCAACATTACCTCTAGAATATCCCTTTTCAAGTAAAAAGGAACTCAAACGATCATACCAAGCTCTTGGAGCTTGTTTAAGACCATAGAGTGCCTTATTAAGCTTGAAAACATGGTTAGGATATTTTTCATTTTCATATCCGGGAGGTTGTTCAACAAAAACATTTTCCTTTATATATCCATTTAGAAAAGCACTTTTGACATCCATTTGATAGACCTTAAATTTCATGGAGGATGCAAAAGCAAGGAAAATCTCACAGCTTCTAGTCTAGCTACAGGGGCATAAGATTCTTCAAAGTCAATTCCAAATTCTTGATTATACCCCTTTGCAACTAGCCTAGCTTTGTTTCTAATTACCTGACCAGATTCATTCAATTTATTTCTGAAAACCCATCTAGTACCAATCACCACTTGGTTACTAGGTCTAGGTACTAATTCCCATACTTGATTTCTTTCGAATTGATGAAGCTCATCATGCATAGCATCAATCCATTCAGAACTGGATAAGGCTTCATCAATTGACTTGGGTTCAATTTGGGAAATTAGAGCTAGTGAGTCTTCTTCAATGTTTTGCAAAAAGGATGATCTGGTCCTAACTCTATCATTTAGATTGCCAACTACACTGTCTAATGGGTGATCTCTTAGAAAACGAGGTTCAGAAATTACCTGAGGAGAGGTGCCCACTTCTGGGACAATGTTACCTGAGCCATTTGGAGATGGTGTGTTCAGGTTCTCTTCAATGATTTAGACTCCTCAATAGTTGGTGAAGAGTCCACAATGAGGTCATCCTTTTCTTGTTTGTTTTCCTTTAGAACAGATCCCACAAATTTGATTTTCAACATTAGAGAAGGATTCAGGAAGCCCTTTAACCAAATTCAGTCTTACAACATATTTATTGTTCTGAAACTTGCATGTCCAAGTCTTTTGTGCCAGGTCCATGCATTTCATTTTTATTTGACACAAAACAAAGATTTTCAGAAAGTTTATAAGGTTGATCATGTAGACATTGTTTTCTCTTTTTCCAAAGAATTTAATTTTATCTGATGATCACTTATTTTACAAAATCAGATTCCAACACAACTTTGTGACCTTTGTCACATAGTTGGCTAATACTGAGCAAATTATAATCAAGTCCATCAACTAACAAAACATTATCTACTGAGTTGAAGAAGTTTGACCAACCTTTCCAGATCCTATGATCTTTCAGTTATGATTACCTTGTTAAACTCCCGAATGTCACTGACCCTCCCTCCTTTCAAGCAGGAATGAGATTTGGCTCTATCTCCTGTCATATGTCGTGAACCCCACTATCAAGAAACCATATATTGGTGTTGGGTGCACGACCTTTCTGCAACAAGATCAGTGGAGAGAAGATTTTGGTACCCAAACAGAGTTGGGACCATCAGAAGATTAACAAATACATCAAATCCTTTCTCACCCAAATTTGATTCGTTTTGACTTTTGTTTTGTTATTTTGGTGTTTTCAGCCTTTTTCTGTTTGTTCTTTCTTTTAGGAATGAAAGCACCAATTTTTATTTTTGGTAGGAGGGGAGTTTTTCATTTGAAAATTTGAGTTTAGAGGAGGAGGTGGAATCCATGGATATGTTGGTACATCCAGAAGTTTGGATAAGGGTATTGAGGATAATACCAACAGGGATTTTCATACCATTGGTTCCAAGGATTAATCCAATTTTCTTGAAGTGTTGTCTTGGAAGTCCAAGGTTTTTCATAGATTAGTTCTTTTCCCTTTTTCTTGTTTTTCAGATTTTTATTTGAATTTTTGGTTGAGCTGTTTATGATTTTTGGTGTTGAGCAGGTCGACCTCTCCTGTACAGTGTCGACACATCAGCCACAGAAGTCTTCTTCTTGTGGACTAGTGTCGACCGTCAGGGGACTGTGTCGACCTAATAGTCTTCTTTTGTTTTTGATTTTTTGCTTTGTTTGGTGTTTTGTTTAAAGTTTTGTTTGCTTTTTGTTGAATTTCTGTGTTTTCCAGATTAGGACCCTTAACAAATTTGATTAATGGTGCTTTTCCCTTTTTCTCACCAGATTTATCTTTTGTTGGTTTCTTTTTGTTGAAATCCTAATCCATGAGATGTGGTTGTCATGTTGGATCCTAGCAATGCCTCTAGGTTATCTTGGCCTTTTGTGAAGGTTTGGATAACCTTCTCCTTTCCTTTAGCTGTTTTTTAAGAATTTCATTTCTTCAATTTTCTGTTGTTTTTCTTGTTTTTCAATTTCCAGCTTTTCATTTACATTTCTAATTCTTGGGAGGCCTTCTGAGAGGCAAGTTTTAAATTATCATTAGGTTCAGTAAATTTTCTTTTTCTTCAAGCAATTCTGTTACTTCAGATTCCAGTTCACAGGTTCTATTGTTTGAAGATTGGTTATGGTAAAATTTTCAATTTTCTTTTTGATGTGTTTGTTTTCTTTTCTCATTTCAGAGTATTTTTCTACCAATTCTGCATACACATCCTGCCAATCTTCAACACTATAATCTTCAAAGGAAGTATTTACCTTTCCATCTGTGCTGTTGGCCATGAAGCAAACTCTCCTCACTCTCTGAGCTTGAGGACTTCTTCTCTTCTTCTTCCTCACTTGTGTCTTCATCAGACCAAGTGGCTACCATGGCCTTGGGCTTCTTGTATTTCTGGAATCTTTTGTGCTTTTCCTTTTGTTCTCAGGACACTCTCCCTTCATGTGTCCTGGTTTGTTGCACCTGTAACAGATAATATTTCATCAGGTTTATGATTCTTATTGAAATTGGAAGAGGAAATGTTCTTTTTACCTGAGGGAAATTTCTTTTTTCTAGTCATTTTCCCTTTCCTATATTTCAAAAATTTCCTGAATTGTCTAGTCATGAGGGCAATCTCATCCTCATTCGACTCAGATTCTTCAGAACTTGTTTTATCCTGATTTTTATCTTTGTTGCTTGAAGAGGCTTTGAGTGCCATAGGCTTGGTCTTAATTAAGTGTTCTTCATTTCTTTTTAAGTTGATTTCATATGTCATTAAAGATCCAATCAATTCATCCAAAGAGATTTTGGATAGATCTTTTGAATCTTCAACGACAGTGGCCTTTGTATGCCAAATTGAAGAGAGTGAACGCAAGATTTTTCTTACCAAGTCTGCATCAGTATACTCCTTACCCAAAGCCTTGAGTCCATTGACTATCACCATGAATCTGGCAAACATTTCAGAAATAGATTCATTAGATTTCATCATAAATAGTTCATATTCTGAAACTAAAATATTTGCCTTAGTCTCCTTGACCTGAGATGTTCCCTCATAGAGTAATTCGAGTTTATCCCACATTTCTTTGGCAGATTTGCACATAGAGATTCTCGAATACTCCTTGGATGAACAGCACATTGAATCATGTTCATGGCACTGTAATTCAATGTCGCTCTCCTTATTTGTTCCCTCGTCCAGGTTTCTTCTTCCTCCCCTAGTTTTCATAGGGACCAGCCTCAACTACTTTCCAGATCTCATAGTTCTGGGCCCTTAAGAATACTTGCATTCTGTTCTTCCAATAAGAATAGTCCAAACCATTAAAGAATGGTGGCCTATTTATGGAATGGCCCTCAGCTATGAAACCCTTTGAGTCCATGACACTTAAGTAAATGCACAGAGAAAGAGTTAAACAAGCAAGCAAACAAACAAGCAAACAATCAAACACTCAATACTCAGAAACAAAAACTGCTCAGTTCAAATCAGATCGATGTAAACCCGCTCTGATACCAATTGAAGGATCGATTAATGAATGGAAAAGATCTAGAAGGGGGGGGATGAATAGATCTTAGCCACTTTTGCGGAAGCTTAAGTAATTTGAAAAATTATCTAGAATCAGAGGTAATATATCAGTGAAAGAACTACAGATCTGATTAGAATTGAGTGAGTTGAAAAACTTAGATGAATAACAAGTTGATTAAGTGAATTAAAAACGAATCCTATGCAAACATCTATCGGATGAATCAATCAAACCACAGAAGACAAGTGCACAGGATTTTTTAGGTGGTTCGGAAATCACCCATGTGATTCCTACATCCACCCCTCACAACCTGTGAGGCTTCACTAACACAACTGGGTTACACACCCAAGGGAGCCTGACAACTCCAACACTGGAGAGCTTACAACTCACACCACTTTTAGAGCAAGACTACTCTAGAAACACACTGAGCAAGACTACTCAAACTAACCTTGAGTTTGACAACTCAAACTGAGCTCGACGGCTCACAACAACCTGAGCACAATGCTCACACAACTGGAGCACAAGGCTCACACAAAGGTTGCTAGACACCAACTCAAGACATAGACCTTCTAGCACAGATCAAGTCAAATGTGAGAGCACTAATGAGAGCTATGCAGAAGCACTTGCATAATCTCAAAAGATATCTCAGAAGAACAGAAGTACAATGAAATGTATTAAATAACTTCTTTCTTCAAGTGTACTCCCTTGTAGAAGCTTGATTGGGAAGAGCTTGCAGTCTTGAAGTCCAAAACGATGCTCTGCACTTTGAAGTTGTTGGATCTTCCTTGAGTTCTTCTCCAATGAAGGCTTCTACAGTATCTGCTTCCTTGGGATGCTTCAGAGGTTTCTTCAATAATCACACCCCAATTCTCACACTTGAATTGGTGAGAACTGGTCTTCTAGAAGCACAAGAGACCAGTAGGAGACGAGACCTCTTGCAGCCGCCAGGAAACTTCCAGGAGGCTCTAAGAGTTTGGTTGGGTCTCTCTTTGATGGAAGGCCAATAAGGACCTTTTATACCCAAAAGAATCCAAAGATACCCTTTAGGTATAAGGGCACACGATCCTAGGTTGATTCCCATCGCCCTAGGCAGACACGTGGCAACCATCACTTTAAGATGAAAAGTTTCCGTAGTGTGTCGACCTGCCCTGGTGGTTGTGTCGACACCTGTCCCAAAGATGGAAAAACCTGTTCTGGGAGGAAGGTCCCGTGTCGACCTGCTCTTGAGTGTGTCGACCTGCTGTCCCAATTCCTCAAACTGGCTGTTCTGGGAACTGGGTCTAGTGTCGACCTGCTCTGGGAGTGTGTCGACCTGGTACCCTTGATCTCTGGAAAACTGCCACTCGTGTCGACACACTCTTGACATGTGTCGACACACTCTCTGACAATTTACACATTTCCCTTTGAATCTGTGTTGATGTGTCGACACCATTGATGGGTGTGTCGACACATCTTTTGCATAAAATTTGTACCTGAAAAAAACACATATATCA
This sequence comes from Colocasia esculenta, assembly GCA_014218235.1. Taxonomy (NCBI): domain Eukaryota; kingdom Viridiplantae; phylum Streptophyta; class Magnoliopsida; order Alismatales; family Araceae; genus Colocasia; species Colocasia esculenta. The sequence continues at coordinate 389 of JACBKR010006283.1, read as the reverse complement.
TTAGTTAAATGATTTATCATGACCATAAATGATAAATGTGGTTTGAAAAATACTTTATGAACATGAATTTCAGGTATGATATTTTTGACATGTTTCAATTAAATTGCTTTAAGAACACTTCTTGTCATCATCAAAATAGGAGGGAATGATATGAATTAGGCATTCAACCCAACAGCTCAATTGGACAAAGATGAAAAAGTTAAATTGGTTGATGCAAAGCATACAGAGGTATGATTGGATCTCTTTTTATCTTACTGCAAGTATGCTAGATATTCAATTTAGTGTATGTCTTTGGGCTAGATTTCAGTCTAGTCTAAAGGAAAGTCACTTACTTGCAGTTTAGAGGATTTTTAGATATCTCTGTGAACTTGTGATTTGGGTTATGGTAT
>JACBKR010006282.1:0-13561 GCA_014218235.1 Colocasia esculenta | reverse complement strand
GAAGTTGCAGCACCGTAGTGGCATTGCAGACACCCTCTGGTAGTTCTAGTAGTGATAGATAGTAGCCACGGTGACAATCTCAGGCCACCCACCTCTTGTATACACTGTCCACAGTCCACCCCACCCCCACTCCTTGCATTTGCCTCCTGCCATGGCCGGCGAAGATCCCATATATATCCCATATAAGATACCAAATTTAATTCTTGGCACTTTAGCCATTATAAATGGCCCCAGCAACAATTTAGACTTCACCCATAAAGCTTCTCACGCTGTCACCCTTCTGAGCTCGAAATCGAGCGCGAGCTGGAACGGCCAGTTGCTTGCATATCAAGCGGCTCAGGCCAATTGCTTGTTTATCGAGCGGCTTAACGAGTCGAGCTCGAACGTGAAAATTTCTTAACGAGCCAGGATCGAATGGATGTTGTAGAAGCTTGTGAGTATCGAGCTCGAGTTTGAACTTATTATGAAGTGTTTGAGCTGAGCTCGTGTGGCGGAACACCTCGACCAAGCCCGTTAAACCGATAACATACTTGATCCGAGTCCGCCTCCCGCGAACTGGGCGAAGCCTCGCAAGGGATACCACACCACAGTCCATGTAAACATAAAGGAACACACCATTTCATATTATATTTCACAAGTTTACATAACCATATTTCCACAGAACTGAAAGAAAGTACAAGAGCCTGGGGCATGCCCCAAGGTACAACTGAAGAAAGTAAACACTAACTACACTACTACTGCTACACTGCTGCTACTACACTGCTGCAACTACACTGCTCTACTACACTACTGCTACTACATTGCTGGAGGTACTGACCCTGCAGCGCTACGACACGGCTCTAAACTGGACGACGGTCGAGAAACGTCCTCCTCGCTCTCACCTGTGGGAGTAGGGAGAGCCTCGCGAGTCACTGGCTCAGTAGGGAACTCCCCCAAAATCGAGCAAACCAAAAACACAGGTACAAAAGCAGTAAACAGTACCAACAATTTATAGAACACTAAGCAGATATGAAAGCTGTAAAAGTACTCACCGTCTGCCGACTAAGAAAAACAACTGTAATAATTAAACGGCAAACCAGTACAAGTGTACGAGCTAAAGTAGAGACAGCCACACACGAGCCACGTGAACTGGTTCACGACACTAGAGACTGACTCGGACAAGCTAACACAGGCCTACCTCTCAGTCTCGCAGCCACAGACAAAAGGTCCAGCTGCCGATCTACGTGAAAAGGTCAAGCAACTGTGGAGACCAACTAAACACCACCACCTGCGGACCACACAGTTGCAGGCCCATGCCTGGCACCTCCAGAGACCCTGGACAGGGCTCGCTAGAGTGAGGCACTGGAAAAGGACTAGCTAGGGACCAGTGTCGACTACTGGTGTCCGTACCCCCAACTACGAGTGCGCTACAAGTGACTAAAAGACAAGCACGGAAGTCACTGTCCCACTGTCGTCTTTCCCTCAGCCAGATGTACAACTCAACACAGGAGTGAGGGTGTCCAGGTCAGACGACACAGACCTCGACAGTACAACACAAGTACCGGGACAAAGCCCCGAGCTAACAGCCTGGCTCACAGAGAACCTGGGGCACCCACTAGAAGGTAACCACGGTAGGCATCGTACTACTCGCCACGTACACAAAACCACGTGCACGTCACACAAACCACGTGAACTCACGTAAACCACGTGCACTAGTAGTTCACCACACGTGAACACCACGTAAACACGTAAAGAACCAGCCAACTGCGTACCCAGTACGCTAGTCTCAAAAACCACGTGCGCTAGGTGCACCATAATTACCATTGCACCATTCGATATCAACAGTTATTCAATATAACAATATTTAAACGAAGCATGCTGGCGGCAACATCGACTGCGTCAATGGAATGTAAACGGCATTATAGCCGTTAATCTCCCAGCTGAAGAACCTGGCGTCAATCGATGTTGACGCCAAGATCTTCGGCCATCAACTTCACAGAAACCCTGGGCTGATACCTCAGGTATTCCAACCCTAAACCCAATATAAAAATACGAGGAATCACCTTCTCTAGCATGCATGAATCCTAATCAACTCGAAACAACATGTTTCCATTGTTAAATTAATCAAACCACCCATTAACCCCGCATGAAGTACCATTACCCAAAAACACATTAATAAGCAAATTCATGCTTTCCAACGCACTATCACAACCTATAGGGACTAAAGGGATCATTCCCTACCTCAATACGCACTTAAACCTCCTAATTCTCCTGCTTCGCACCAACCCTCCGTGAGCTCCTACGGCGATTACCCCTCTCCGGCGTTTCCTTGGCTGATTCGTCACTGTCTCGCGTTCCACGGTCCTCCAATTAACCTTATACAATTGTTGGAAGCAATGGGGAAGCAAGGGGCATGAAAGCAGGGCAAGGGAGAGGGAGAATGAGCTGAGGAAACTGTCCTCGGGCAGACCTATATTCTGCAGGTCGCACAGGTTGGAGTCAACCATAATGCCGTTTAGGGAACCGTCACAGTAGACGTCCACAAAGCCTGCCGTTAAGTTCATAAGGTTGGCGTCACCTTCGATGGACGCCAAACTAGTCAACGACCACACCTTGGCCATCAACTCCTAATCAGCTATAGTAGGTTCTATCTTGTTTCAGGACCAAACCTGCACCACACCTGTGCGCACCACACATCCAAACCACATTGGCCTCACAATGGCCATCACAACCATCACACACATGATTCATAAGGATCCGAAAAGCACGCGACGTTACATTACTATCATCTAAAAAGAAAATTTTGACCTCGAAATTCATAACACAACTCAAACATAAACAACTTAAATATACACATTTTTACAAGTACTATCATCTAAAAAGAAATACAAAACCTTATTCAAACAGATAGGGATACCCTTTAGCCATCTCCTCGGCTAACTCCCAGGTATCCTCACCACCCAACATATTTTCCCATCTCACTTTAACTAATTCAATTTCTTTATTTCTCAACTTCTTTATCTTTCGATCAGTGATCTGCACCGGATACTCTGGCATGGTCATATCCGCCTCAGGTCACCACCTTGGTAACTGATTATTTGAGCTGGATCTTCAATACATTTTCTTAACATAGAAACGAAATATATCATGGACATCCGCAAAATCTACTGGCAAATCCAGTCTATAAGTTGTTTCCCCAATTCTTTCAATTACTCGGAAAGGTCCCACATACCTTGGGCTTAACTTTCCAGTCTTTCCAAACCTCATAATACCTTTACTCGGGGAAACTCTCAAGAAAACAAAATCTCCCACTTCAAACTGAAGCGGTCTCCTCCGGTTATCTGCATAACTCCTTTGCCTACTTTGAGCTGCCTGCAATTTTTCTTAATAAGCTTCACTAGTTCTATGGTTTGCTGAATCAATTCAGGACCCACTAATTGCCCTTCTCCCACTTCATGCCAGTTCAATGGGGTTTACATGGTCTTCCATAAAAGCTTCATACGGTGCCATCCCAAGACTGGTATGATACTATTATTATAGGCAAACTCAACCATTCTCAAATGATGCTCCCAGTTACCTCCCCAAACTAAACAACAAGCCCACAACATATCTTCAATCGTCTGATAGTCCTCTCTGTATGACCATCCGTCTGGGGATGATAAGCGGAGCTATATCTCAGCTCAGTACCAATTACTTTCTGCAGACTTCTCCAAAAACCAGAAGTAAATCTTGGATCTCTGTCAGACACAATAGTCTTCGGAATACCATGCAATGGAACAATTCTTTCAACATAAACTTTTGCTAATTTATCCATTGTCCAAGACATACTTACTGCCACTAATCTGCACACCTTAGTTAATCTGTCAACAAATACCATATTCCATTATGTCCGGAACCCGATCTTGGTAAGCTGCCACAAAGTCCATTGCAATATCATCCCATTTCCACTGTGGAATGGGCAACGGTTGCAATAAACCTCCAGGCTTCTGATGTTCTGCTTTAATCTGTTGACAAAGCACATCTTGCAACAAATCTGCTATTTCCTTTTTCATATGAGGCCACCAGAAATGCTTTCCTCAAATCGTGGTACATTTTAGTACTACCCGGATGGATAGTGTACCTAGATTTATGAGCCTCTTCCAACACTCGATGCTTTACTTCTCTTTCTACTGGAACAAACACCTGCCTCTGAGCCTAACCACACAATTATCATCAATGGTAACTCCTTCCATTTTTACAATTTCAGCTAAACTTACATTGCCCTCTGAGCCTCAACAATCTGCCAACAAGGACGGTTTTACAGCACTAGCAGCTAGTACTGCCCGCGCTGACTACTGGGCACATAAAGGAGTTCTCCACTATCTCTTCATAGAGCTTCCACTCTTAATCATCATCAGATTATATATGCCTTTCTGCTCAAGGCATCTGCTACAACATTGGCCTTACCCGGATGGTAAGCCAAACTAAATCATAATCCTTTAAATATTCAATCCATCTGCACTGACGAAGATTTAAATCTTCTGCGAGAAGATATACTTCAACTTTTATGATCTGTAAAGATCTCAAATCTCTCGCCATACAGATAATGCCTCCACATTTTCAAGGTAAACACAACTGCTGCCAATTCCAAATCATGAGTGGGGTAATTCTCCTCTTGCCGGCTTCAATTGCCTGGACACATAAGCTATCACTTTGCCATGCTGCATAAGCACTGCACCAAGTCCTTTCCTTGAAGCATCTGCATATACCACAAAACCACCACTTCCTGCCGTAATGTCAATATGGGTGCTGTTGTAAGCCTCTTCTTCAATTCCATAAAACTTTTCTGACATTCACCGGACCACACAAATGGTACACCTTTCCTGGTCAACTTGGTCATAGGTGTCGCAATCTTAGAAAAATCTTGTATAAAGCGCCTATAATAACCTGCCAATCCCAGAAAACTTCTAATCTCAGTAATTGTTCTAGCACTTCCCATTTCATACTGCTTCCACTTTACTTGGGTCCACTGCTACTCCTTTAGCTGAGATGACATGACCCAGAAACTGAATTTCTTTAACCAAAATTCACACTTATTGAATTTAGCAAACAACTGATTATCCCTTAACAACTGTAGGGTAAACCTCAATTGAGCTACATGCTCCTCTTCAGATGCTGAATAAATTAGAATATCATCTATAAAGACCACAATGAATTGGTCTAAATACGGATGAAAAATTCTATTCATCAGATCCATAAAACCTGCAGGAGCATTGGTCAGCCCAAATGGCATAACCACAAACTCATATTGACCATATCTGGTTCTGAATGCTATTTTATCTATATCCTCCTCTTTAATTCTTAATGGTGATACCCAGACCTCAAATCAATTTTAGAAAATACCTTTGCTGATTGCAACTGATCAAACAGATCATCTATCCCCGTAACGGGTACTTATTCTTAATGGTCACATCATTCAACTTTCTGTAATCAATACACATACGAAAACTTCCATCTTTCTTTTTCACAACATACCGGGCTCCCCATGGGGAAAGACTTGGTCTAATAAACCCTTTCTGCAACAATTCTTCTAATTGTTTTTTCAATTCTTTAAGTTCTGCTGGTGCCATCCGATATGGAACTTTAGAGATCGGCATCGTACCTGGCAGCAACTCAATGGTAAAGTCCACCTCTCTATGTGGATCTAAACCAGGCAAATCTTCAGGAAAAACATCAGCAAATTCCCTAACCACAGGAACTACTTCAACTGGCTGACTAGTACCAGACTTACCAAGGCTAAATAAGCCACACATCCAACATTTATCAACTTTCTAGCTCTAATTGCAGAAATTAGAAACTTAGAGGTATAAAAAACATACCTTGATATTCAAATATTGCACCATTAGGATGACAAAACCTGATCATTTTCTTTCTGCAATCTAACATTGCTCCATAAGTCTCAAGCCAATCCATACCCAAAATAATATCATAATCCGTCAACTGCAGGGCATATAACCAACCCGGCATCTGGTTCCCTTCAATCATAACAGGAGCTTCATCTATATAGCTCGAAGTGAGCAGGAACTCACCCGAGGGAACCTCCACTACTAATTCATAAGCTTTTCCTCTAAAGGATGAGTCATGCAATCCAGAAATTCTTCGGAAATGAAAGAATGAGAGGCACCCGAATCAAATAAAACTCTTGGTGAATAATCATAAAGAGGTAAAGTACCTTCTATCATACATTCGATGCCTCCGCCTGGGCTCGAGTGATAGCCATAACCCGACCCCTTCCCCGCTGTTGCGGTGCTCCTCTGCCACGACCTGCCTGTGGCTGCTGAGGCTGCTGCTGCTGCTGCACACCTCTTCCATACCTATACTCTCTCAGATAGGGGCAATTACGAATCAAATGCCCCGGCAGATTGCAATTATAACATCTATACCCTGGTGGAATAATGGGCTGCCTGGCAGTGCTCTGCTGCGACTCTTCCACCTCTGGCCTACCACGACCTTGCTGAAATTGCTGACGACCTCCCCATCCTCTTCCTTTTCCTTTAAATGCTTGCTTCAATTTCTGGCCCCATTTACCAAGCCTGATGAAGAAGGTCCTGCTGGTGCTTTACCCTTACTCGCACCCACTGACTGCTGCGGTAGCCGAAAACTACCTGAGCCTGACTCGCCCACCTGACAAGTCCGAATAGACCTCTCCAACGTAGCTGCCCTCTGAGCTGCTTCTTCCACTGTTTTACACATGAGAGGTACTATTGCATCCTGCAACTCCACTCTCAACCCCTAATGAAATACTCACCATCATATTATTATCTGATACTACATAAGGCGCATATCGGCTAAGCACCATAAACCTCATCTGGTACTCTAAAACTGAAGAGTTGCCTTGCTGGAGTCCGAAATTGCTCTCTCTTCACTTGCTGCACTTGAATCGGAAAGAATGTATCATTAAATACATCAAGAAATTTTGACCAAGTGATAGCCTCTTCTGTCCTGCCTGCGAAGGTGGTCTGCATCTTCAATCGCCACCATTCTAATGCAAAACCCCTCAACTGATAGGCAGCTAGCACAACTTTATCTGTTGCGGACATCTCATGGTCGCAAAGACTCTTTCAATTCATGGACCCAGTGTTCTACTGTATCTGGATTCGGCCCTCTTGAGTAAGTAGGCGGCTACAATCTCAAAAATTTCTCAACTTGCTTCACTGGTTCCTCTGCTAATAACACTGGTGGTGGTGGTGGCAAGGGTGCTACAAAAGGCACCTCTACTCTTGGCAGAATTGGAGCTATAGGTACAGTCTCTCCATCCCCAGGTGGCACGGCAACTGGTGGTACCGGCTCTGTTTGATCCACCTTCCTCCTAATATCAGTGAGGCTCTCCCGATCCTCTCTATCATATGCTGAGTGCTCTCCTCTGGATCATCTCCTCCACCACCCCAATCTCTTCTATCAGTCATTTCAAATTTCTACATAAACAAAACACCAAACAGAAATAAAACAATAAATTATCAGGAACCAGGGCCCCTACCAGCATTGTACAAAGACCGAAATAAGGCTATGTATCTTTCTAGTTCCCTTATATTAACACGGACCTTTCTCTGATACCAACTATGGCGGAACACCTCGACCAAGCCCGTTAAACCGATAACGTACTTGATCCGAGTTCGCCTCCCGCGAACGGGCCGAAGCCTCGCAAGGGATACCACACCACAGTCTGTGTAAAAACAAGGAACACACCATTTCATATATATATTTCACAAATTTACATAACCATATTTCCACAGAACTGAAAGAAAGTACAAGAGCCTGGGGCATACCCCAAGGTACAACTGAAGAAAGTAAATAACTAACTACACTACTACTGCTACATTGCTGCTACTACACTGCTGCTACTACACTGATGCTACTACATTGCTGCTACTACACTGCTGCTACTACATTGCTGGAGGTACTGACCCTGCACCGCTACGCGCGGCTCTGAACTGGACGACGGTCGAGAAACGTCCTCCTCGCCTCACCGTGGGAGTAGGGGTGAGCCTCGCGAGTCACTGGCTCAGTAGGGAACTCCCCCAAAACGAGCAAACAAAAACACAGGTACAAAAGCAGTAAACAGTACCAACAATTTATAGAACAGCTAAGCTAGGATATGAAAGCTAAAAAAGTACTCACCGTCTGCCGACTACGAAAAACAACTGTAGGCAAACCAGTACAAGTGTACGAGCTAAAGTAGAGACAGCCAAACACGAGCCACGTGAACTGGTTCGTGACACCAGAGACTGACTCAGACAAGCTAACACAGGCCTACCTCTCAGTCTCGCAGCCAAGACGAAAGGTCCAGCTGCCGCTCCACGTGAAAAGGTCAAGCAACTGTGGAGACCAACTAAACACCACCACCTGCGGACCACACAGTCGCAGGCCCATGCCTGCACATCCAGAGACTCTGGCCAGGGCTCGCTAGAGTGAGGCACTGGAAAAGGACTAGCTGGGGACCAGTGTCGACTACTGGTGTCTGTACCCCCAACTACGAGCGCGCTACAAGTGACTAAAAGACAAGCACGGCAGTCACTGTCCCACTGTCATCTTTCCCTCAGCCGGACGTACAACTCAATACAGGAGTGAGGGTGTCCAGGTCAGACGACACAGACCTCGACGGTACAACACAAGTACAGGACAAAGCCCCGAGCTAACAGCCTGGCTCATAGAGAACCTGGGGCACCCAACTAGAGAGATAACCACGGTAGGCGTCGTACTACTCACACGTACACAAAACCATGTGCACGTCACACAAACCACGTGAAGACTCATGTAAACCGCGTGCACTAGTAGTTCACTACACGTGAACACCACGTAAACACGTAAAGAACCAGCCAACTGCGTAGCCAGTACGCTAGTCTCAAAAACCACGTGCACTAGGTGCACCACAATTACCATTGCACCTTCGATATCAACATTATTCATATAACAATATTTAAAACAAAGCATGCTGGCGGCAACATCGACTGCCGTCATGGAATGTAAACGGCAAGGTATATAGCCGTTAATCTCCCAGCTGAAGAACCTGGCGTCAATCGATGTTGACGCCAAGATCTTCGGCCATCAACTTCACAGAAACCTTGGGCTGATACCTCAGGTATTCCAGCCCTAAAACCATAAAAAATACGAGGAATCACCTTCTCTAGCATGCATGAATCCTAATCAACTTGAAACAACATGTTTCCATTGTTAAATTATCAAACCACCCATTAACCCCGCATGAAGTACCATTACCCAAAATCACAATTAACAAGCGATTCATGCTTTCCAAACGCACTATCACAACCTATAGGGACTAAAGGGATCATTCCTACCTCAATACGCACTTAAACCTCCTAAATTCTCCTGCTTCGCACCAAACCTTCTGCGAGCTCCTACGGCGATTACACATCGCTCCGGCATTTCCTTGGCCGATTCGTCACCGTCTCGCGTTCCACGATCCTCCAATAACCTTATACAACTGTTGGAAGCAGTGGGGAAGCAAGGGGCATGAAAACAGGGCAAGGGAGAGGGAGAATGAGCTGAGGAAACTGTCCTCGGGCAGACCTATATTCTGCAGGTCACACAGGTTAGCGTCAACCCTAATGCCGTTTAGGGAACCGTCACAGTAGACGTCCACAAAGCCTGTCGTTAAGTTCATAAGTTGGCGTCACCTTTGATGGACGCCAACCAGTCAACGACCACTCCTTGGCCGTCAACTCCTAATCAGCTACAGCAGGTTCTATCTTGTTTCAGGACCAAACCTGCACCACACCTGTGTGCACCACACATCCAAACCACATTGGCCTCACAATGGCCATCACAACCATCACACACATGATTCATAAGGATCCGAAAAGCATGCGACGTTACAGCTCGAGCTAAGTGATACTCCTAGGTGCAGCCAGTCAGTAGCACCACAGTTTGTTGAGGAGGCAGTACCAGTAGCACCACCCCCACCACCACCAGGAGTAGAGGTACCACTTGTTGCACCAACACCCCCACTAGTACCAGTACGTACAGCTGGCACGGACGAGTCTACAGTGCTAGCGGAGAGGTTCTTGATATGTAGCCACCCCGTATACAGGAAAACAAATCCAGACACAACAGAGCACTGGGTGCATGAGACAGAGCGAGTCTTTGTTACCATGAGGTGTCCTTAGGCGATCAGCAAGTTGACTTTTGTCTTTTGACAAGTCGACTTCCTAAAACAAGACCTTCATAGAACATGTTGTAAAAAGGTATTGAAACACAAGTCAAATTATGCCAATTGATAAGTCAAGTTGCCAACACAAGTAAGCATGTTCAGATAATTGAGTTTAGCTATCAATGTGTCATCATTAAAATACATTATGTCATCATCAAAACACACACATTGTGCCATCATCAAAACATACAACACAACATTGAAGCTTAGGTCAATTAACGTATGCTTTGAGACGGTATCAGATACCTGCTCCCATTAATGCAAGGAAGAGATGGTGTTAGGTAAGATATATCATCCATCAGTCACAACCATACCTCTTCTGCAGAAGCCCATATTTCCAGCTGACAGTCCTCTATTATGGGGATCTTTCTTCTTGTCTGCCAAAAGAATGAACTTGCAGTGACATGTTCAAGGTGTGAACATATATAGCCTAGGTCTGAAAGAGTTTTCTGCACATTTACTGTTAGAGATTCTCAGATATGCATAAGTCATATAAAAGGAAACATGTGAAAAGAAATGTAAAGTTTCACACTAGAAGTAAGTTGTCAACCAATCGGTATATTCAAAAAAATTGAAAGATGTATTTAGGAATCGATGCATATTATGAATGCAGACCACACAATTAACCAATTGATGTGTTTAAAAACATGTCAATGCCAAATGGAAAGTAAACAATATGAATCAGAATGATATTAAAGCTATTTGGCCACCAATCGATAAGATATAACATTTATAACACCAATCAGAATGAGAAGTGATAATCCTTCATCATCGAAATGTTTTCAAACCAATCAGAATGATAAGTGAAGAGATCATCAATTGGAGTGGTTGTTCAGTAATCAGTACAAGAATAACATTAATCATTGTGAGTCGAAGTTAGACTTCGACTGGTCATGAGTTGAAGTCAAACTTCGACTGGCAAGTAGTTGATCTCCAATCAATAGGTCACTTAAAACATTTATTCATGAATTGATGCACATTTAACACTAATCAGTATGAACTTATTCTATAATTGATATGAACTTAGAAAGCATTCTTGAAGAGAATAATATAGAATGAACTTGAGTCTTTTAGAATACTTATAGTGATGATCCTTGGAGCTTATTATTTTTCCTTTAATACCTGATGACAGACTGAATGAAAATTTTATGTTAATCACATAAAATAGAGTAAAATAAAATAGCACCAAATTCATATAGAAGAAGATAAACATAAATCAATAAATATGAGTAGACAAGCACAAGTCAACACATGTGCTTCACAAGTCGACACATATCCTTCACAAGTCGACACACATGGACATCATGTGTCGACACACAGGTCAACACATCATTCATGTCTGTCCATATATGGTATCATGTGTCGACACATCATTAGATATTTCAGAATATGATATTATGAGAATAGTTTTGATATTTGCACAGTTATCATTAGTCAATAGGAATATTCATGATTTTAATTATCATCAAAACATAGAGATAAATATATGAACGTGGTTCAACAATCCCCCCTTTCTGGTGATGACAAAACTTATGAGAATTTTTTATAATACAACATTGACTAGAAAATTCAAAGGTATCTTTCTCCCCTTTTTTGTCAACATCCAAAAGGAAATTTCTTACCATTTTGTCGTTACCTCTTTTCAGTTGAAGAGACTTTTTACCATTGCTTGTCGTCAGGGAATGGTTCAACAATTTCTCATTGAGATGCTATTTCTCCCCCTGAGAATTAGAATTTCTGACTTGTTGGCTCCCCTAAGTGTGATGGCTCCCCCCTGAATCATTGCTCTTCTTTTGGATCACCACTTGTTGAGTTAGCTTGATCTTTCTTGATGTCTATATACACTTGTTGTTGCTTGTCAGGTCTTCAAATAATTCTTCTGTACTGTCCAAAACGAACTTTGTGCAGATATTAGTAGTACTTTAAAAATTTGTAAACTAATCATGAATTAAGGAAAAAGTTTATTTTGACTACTTCCTCTTTCGATTAGAGTGACGTGAAGATTAGTAGTCTCTTACTGAATTCTTTTAAGCATCCTCTACCTGTATCCACTTGAATGCCTTATTATTTTGTCCATCAAAGTCAGATTGACATTTTCTTCTTGTTCTGTGCTTGAGGTGCCTGAAGAGTCTTACCATGTTACTGCCATGGTCTTCCTTTTATATTTCTTGTACTTCTCTTCTTTTCTCTTCTTCTTTTCAAATTTCTCTTATTGATCAGACCTTCTGAACTTTGGACAGTCTAACTTTAGATGCCCAAACTGCTTACATTCATAGCAAACTGGTTCTTTCTTCCTTTTGGAGAACTTCTTTCTAGACCCTTATTTGTCTAAAAGTCTTTGCAATCTCTTTGACAGGAAGTCTTTTTCATTACTATCAATCTCACTGTTTTTGTTAGATGATGAGCTTTCTGAGCTGGATTCTTCCACCTTCAAGACATTTGTGATCTTCATCTTGGATGATTTTTCTCCTAATTTTTTCATGTTTATCTCATGATCATTAATGACTCTATGAGCTTTTCTAGTGACATGGTTGAGAGATCATTGGCTTCTTCTATTGTTGTCACTTTAGGTGTCCATTATTTTAGGAGAGATCTTAGAATCTTTTTGACCATGTCCTCTGGCTATATATCCTTCTAAAGCTGCAAGACCATTTAGTATGTCAGTGACTCACTATACATTTGAGTAATAGACTCACCTAGTTCCTTTGGAACTTCTCATATTGTGTCACTAGGGTGTCAATCCTGGTTTCTTTGACTTTGTCTATTCCTTCATAGGTGAGCTTCAGCTTGTCCCACATTTCTTTGGCTATCTTGTAGGCAGATATTCTGTTGAATTCTTGCTTTGACAGTCTACAACACATGAAGCTCTTAGCCTTACTGTTCAATGATATCAGCTTCTTATCATCGTCAGTCCATTATTTCTTGTGCCTTGATATTATGAAGTCACCATCTTCAATGATGCCCCATAATTGATAATTGTAGCCTTGTCAGAAGAATTTCATTCTTGTCTTCCAGTAGCTGTAATCCTCACTATCAAACAATGAGGCCAGAATATGGATTGACCTTATGCAAATCCTGAGCTGCCATTTGATCTTTATTCTTAAGATCGTTAGATCTTCTTTGCTCCTCTGATACCACTTGTTGGTATCAGTGCTTCAATAGAGACCACGGCTCTGATACCACTTATTGGTCCACGACAGCAAGGCAGACCCAGAGGGAGGGGGGTGAATGCATTCTGAAATCGAAGATTAAGACTTAAAGAGATTTGCACAAAATTGTTAGTCTTTTGTTAGTGAAAATATAAAAAATGCACGAGGAAGCAATCCCCAAAGGACATAAGGAATTTTATCATGGTTCAACCCTTCGCAAATGGAA
>JACBKR010006281.1:0-13544 GCA_014218235.1 Colocasia esculenta | reverse complement strand
GCTAACATTCTTTTGCAAATTGATGTGTTATTGAAAATCCTTTATTAGAGGTAGAATATTTTAAGATACAGCCCATTCATGGTGGGAGAGCTCCTCACCATCGGTATTGACTAGCCTATACACGTTCCCAGGGTACACTTCCTTAAACACCGTACGGCCCTTCCAGTTTGGTTGTAACTTTGACCTAGGACCTCCGGGGTTATGAAAATTTGCTTCAAAACAAACCATGTTTTTTCTTGGAATTTGTGCTTAATTACTTCTTTGAAAAGACCTTGAGAGTCTATTTGATATGAAAGCACATGATCGGCGCGGTAGATGCCGTTTGCTAGGATTCCAGTTGTGAAAGCAAAACCTCTCGACGTTATCAGAATTAAGTTATTGTCTAGATGGACTCTTATGAAGGAATGAGATCTCGTGTGGACATACCACCTCCATCCAATAGTAAGTGAGAAGGGAGTTTGCCCAGTGGGCGTGCAGACGGAGGTACGATAAGCCCATAGGGCCTCAACGATTTCTAGGCCAATCAGCGAACTTATGAGACTCACAAGTTTGCTTTAGAATTAAAAAGTGGTTATTTGTGGCTTCGTGATAGTGCCCTGCGGTAATATGGAGACGAATGATGCAAAGAAAGTTGAATTTCTAAATAGGTCCTGAAGCTCTGTGATATGAACTGGGGTCCATGTTGTGACGAAGCCGCTTGGTACTCCGAACCGCGATTATGATGTTCTTCATGACGAACCTGCACACGGTTCGAGCCTGATCATACAATGCTCAGCTCGGCCCACTGGGTGAAGTACTTAGTAGCAGTAAGGATGAAAGATTTTTGTTTCACTTGAGCTTAGGACACTAAGAGGCCCTGGATGATATCAAAAGCCCACATGGAGAAAGGCCAAGGGGAACATAGGGATGCAAAGAGGAAGATGTTGATGAACAGTCCATCCCCATGTACTTTTAAATTAATTACTTGCCTATTTTGGTGATAAACAAAACACTGTCAAAAGTTTCTCTAACCTTGTTTATCTAGCCATAAGCACAGGAATTACCCAAAGAAAGTCAAGCATTTGTGGTAAGTCTTACATACATCTTTTTCAGAAGAGCCATAATAATTCTTCATTAACTATAACGATTTCCTCACTAGAACAACGATTTACTTGAAAGATTGAATAACCTTGCTGTGTCAAACAAGTCGATATTATAACGACTCTGTAAGTTATCGTAACGACTTCTTCAGAATTATAACGACTTGCTCATTATAACGACGCTCTGTAAGTTATCGTAACGACTTCTTCAGAATTATAACGACTTGCTCATTATAACGACTCTGTAAGTTATCGTAACGACTTCTTCAGAATTATAACGACTTGCTCATTATAACGACTCTGTAAGTTATCGTAACGATTCTTTAGAGAATTATAACGACTTGCTCGTCATAACGATTCTGTAAGTCATCGTAACGATTTCTTAGAGAGTTATAACGACTTGCTCGTCATAACAATTCTGTAAGTCATCGTAACGATTTCTTAGAGAGTCATAACGACTTGCTCGTCATAACGATTCTGTAAGTTTTCACAACGATTTCTTTAGAGAGTTACAAAGACTTGCATCTCATAACGATCTGATAAGTGTTTCATATCGATTTGTTCAGATCAAAACGACTTGCCATGTTTCATAACGATTTCTTATATCATCTGTTATAGAACGACTTGGTTGTGGTAACGATTTCATAAGTTATCATAACGACTTCTTATGAGTCTACAGCAACTTGATCATAACGATTCTATCAGATTTTCATAACGACTGCATAAGTCTGTTTCCATTAATTAAATGTTTTCCTTGATTTAAGCTACGTTGAATAGTCAAAGTCGCATCACGTCTGTTTGACTGCCATGCATTTAATAAAGACTGAACGTATCTCTGCACAGATACAGAACATATCTTCCATTCTCGTGTATCCTCTGCATGCATCTTCTAGAACGATAAACTGTCACTACCATATTTGTGTCTATCTGCTCTAACGTTGACTGACATCTGGAGATAGTATAGCTGTCTACCATTAAAGCTCAACCTTGCAGAACCTTAAGGATACTATCCTACAACATCTGACACAGAAAGAACTTCAAGCCAGCTAAGAAGATCTCATCACTTTGCGTGCTCCAAAGAACAAAAGACTGTCGACAGGAAGTTTCTATAGATCCTTCAGTCTAACGTACACCAAAGCTGTGAGACAACGGTCATCTCTTCATCCTCATTCAAATTGGAGATATAAATACAAGACGAAGGAAGCTTTATTGTATGATTGAGAGAGTCTAGAATTCTGCTTCTTTCAAGTCTTAAGAGATCTCTAGAGCCAGAAATCCTCTCCTTTCGATCTTGGCTCCTAGCTTCTGTGTGTGTGAGAAGAAAAATCAAGGAAGAGCTAGTTTAGTTCTGAGAGAGTGCTTTGTGTAGATCTTCGACTCTCAGTGCTTGTAGCTTCAGATTGAGTTTTGTAAAAGCTTGATCTAGGGGCTAGTCTTTTCTTTCAAGAATTTCTGTGTTATTCCCTTCGTGTGTGAAGGAAGACCTGGTGGTTTCCAGGGTGGTGTTTTTCCCTTCAGGAGTAAAGGAAGACCTGGTGGTACCAGGGTGTTGTGTTCCTTCAGGGGTGAAGGAAGACCAGCTGAGCTGGGTGGTTGTTTTTGTCCATAGGGGGACTGTACCCTAGTTAGTGAAATCCTGAGGGTTGCTCAGGGACTGGACGTAGGACTCCTAAGGAGAGGAGATCCGAACCAGGATAAATCTGTGGTTGTGTGATTGTCTCTTTGTGTGATTGTTGTTTTTACTAACCATTACTAATCCCTTTCAAGAACTCTTTATGTTTGTTTGAGTTCAGTTTTTATTAGATAGATTAATTAAAGACCCATTCACCCCCCCCTGGGTTAGCCAACGGGCAACAAGTGGTATCAGAGCTAGTCTCTTCGACAAAGAACAAGATCCAACGATCTGAAGAGTAAAGATCCATGGCAGCCCAAGGTCACTTCGAAGGTCAGTCTGTCAACAGACCTCCTTTGTTCGACGGTGAAGATTATACGTATTGGAAGACCAGGATGGAATACTTTCTACAAGGCCACGACTATCAAATCTGGTCGATAGTGGAAGAAGGTGATCTGGTCGTCACAAATGAGAAAGCACAATGGACAGATGAAGATAGAAAGAAATCTCCTTGAACTGTAAAGCTAAGAGCATTCTATGTTGTGCTCTAAGCAAGAAGGAGTTCAACAGAGTCTCAGCTTGCAAATCCTCCATGGAAATGTGGGAAAAGCTAAGGATTACATATGAAGGTACAGACAAAGTAAAGGAGACAAGAATCGACATTCTTGTCACTCAGTATGAAAGATTTCAAATGCAAACAGGTGAGTCTATTACCCAAATGTTTAGTAGATTTACTGACATCACTAATGGCCTAGCAAGTCTAGGAAAGTCATATGAGATTGCAGACATGGTAAGGAAGATTCTCAGATCCTTGCCATCTTCATGGACGGCAAAGGTCACAGCTATCGAAGAAGCTAATGACCTTAAGAGAATGTCAGTAGAAAAACTCATCGGGTCTCTCATGGCCATGAAATAAACATGGAAAGATTAGGAGAATCCTCCAGTAGAAAGAAGCAGTCAAATGCGCTTAAAGCTAATGGGGACTCATCAGAAGAATCCTTAGATAACAGTGAAGATAGCAAAGATAGTGATGATGAAGAAGCCATGCTCTCAAGAAGATTGCAGAGAATCTTGGCCAAGAAGAAGAAGTTCCAGTCTGGTAGGAGGTACTTCAAGAAAAACAAAGATCTCAAGAGACCAGATGGAAAAGATCAGAAGAGGAATGAGCCACTTTGCTATGAATGCAAGAAACCTGGACATATCAAGGCAGACTGTCCAATGCTAAAGAAAAATGATCACAAGAAGAAGGACAGCTCCAAGAAGTTCAGAAGATTCAAAAAGAAAGCCATGGCAGCTGCATGGGAAAACAGCAGCGACTCAGACAGTGAGTCAAGCCAGCAGTGAAGAAGAAGAAGGCAACTTAGCTCTTATGGTAAATACCGGGATAAGGTAACCTCTGATTCCTCTTTTGATTCCTGTAATGATTCAGATTCGATAATTTGGAAAGTGCCTTTAATGAACTTTACGATAAGTATAAAGAAGTGTCCAAATTACTTAAGCTTAGCAAGAAAAATATCACCTGTCTCGAAAATACCAACTCAGATTTAAAATCTGAAAATGAAGAACTAGAAAGACAGATAATAGAGCTTAAGAGAGAAGAATGAACTATTATGTGAAAACTTAAAAGACAAGGACAACAAATCATTAAATTAGAAAAACAGGAAAGCTCAGATGATTTAAGAAAAACGGTAAAAGAATTAATGAAGAAAACAATACACTTGCAAGCACCTTAGAAAAGTTTACAAATGGGAAGAACTCCTTATTACTAAAGGGTGCTAGACGATGGTAAAAACAAACGAGGTTTAGGATACATACCTCCAGTTAATGAAGAAGAAATGATCTATCCTGAAAAATATCCAACTCCTAAATTCACTCCAGAACAAGATGTAGCATATAAAGCGAATTTTAAGTACATAGAAAGAGTAACAATAACATCATGCTGTAGTCACTGTAACAAGCTAGGACATTTAAAATCCACCTGTCCAACAAGACATAAGAAGTGGATAATAAAAAGTAAAAGTAATGATACTGACCCTCAGGACCCAAAAGAACTTGGGTACCTAAATCTTGATGTCTTTATTTCAGGTTAATCCTCGAGCATCCAAATGGTATTTGGATAGTGGTGCTCAAGGCACATGACAGGAAACCTGAAGCTTTTCTCCCATCTCCAAGATGAAGAAGGAACAGTCACTTATGGAGATAATGGAAAAGGAACCGTAGTTGGGAGTGGATCAGTAAACAGCAAAGGAAAAACAGTCATAGAAGATGTGTTGTTAGTCAAAGGTTTAAAGCACAACCTCATAAGTATCAGTCAGCTGTGTGATAGAGGACATCAAATCAAATTTCAAGAGTCAAAATGCAGCATACTAAAGGATGGTACAGTCATCTTTGAAGCAAATAGAGAGAAAAATCTGTACGTGCTCTACCTTGAAGAACTCAAAGAGCAAAATGTGTGTCTGGCAGCCAGCAAAGACAAATCAACTGATCTGTGGCACAGAAGGCTAGGCCACTGCAGCTTGGATGGCTTGAGCAAGCTCAGAAAGAGGAATCTTGTGGAAGGTCTACCGAAAATCAATAGTAAATTAGAAAGTGTCTGCAGACCTTGTGCTAAGGGAAAGCACACAAAAAGTTCCTTCAAGTCAAAAACGGTGGTGACCACCTCAAAACCCTTGGAGCTCCTACATATGGATCTATTTGGGCCAATGAGGACTACCAGTCTTGGAGGAAAGAATTTCGGATTTGTTATAGTAGATGACTACTCAAGATTCACATGGGTATCATTCTTAGAACACAAAAATGATACTTTCGATAATTTTGTTAGCTTCAGCAAGAAAGTCCAGAAAGATCAGAAGTTCAGTATAGTATCCATTCGATCTGATCATGGTGGTGAGTTCCAAAATGAAAAGTTTGCTAGATTCTGTGATGATCAAGGAATTCAGCACAATTTCTCAGCCAAGGACACCACAACAAAATGGCATAGCCGAACGGAAGAACCGAACTCTCTTGGATATGGCAAGAACTATGCTTGTGAATATGAGTTACCAAGATATTTTTGGGCAGAAGCAGTCAACACAGCCAGCTACATTGTCAACAGAGTCATGATCAGGCCAATCCTGAAGAAGACTGCATATGAGCTGTTTAAAGGGAAGAAGCCAAAGATCAGCCATTTCAGAACCTTTGGATGTCCTTGCTTTATTCACAACAACGGAAAAAGGGATATGGTAAGTTGGATGCCAAATCAGATGAAGGCATCTTCATGGGGTACACCTCTAAACCAAAGGCTATAGAGTGTTTAATAAACGTACCTTATTGATTGAACAGTCTGTACACATTTTTTGATGAAACTAATCCCTCCTTGAGAAAGGAAGTAGAGAGTGATAATGATGACGCAGATGAACTGTCCAATAAACTGAAAGACACATCACTTGAAGATAAGGATGATCCGCCTCTGGAAGAAATGCAACAAGAAGAAATTTCTCATGAAACTCTTCCAAAGGAATGGAGATACAGAAAGATCACCCACCTGAAACATATTGGTGATCCATCGGTAGGGGTAAGAACAAGAGGTAACTTGATTCCTTGTGATTACCTTGCTTTTGTTTCTCAATTAGAGCCTAAGACAGTCAATGAAGCCCTAACTGACGAATCTTGGATAATAGCAATGCAAGATGAATTAAATCAATTCAAGAGAAACCAAGTATGGTCACTTGTTCCTAGACCATCAGACCATCCTGTGATCGGCACTAAATGGGTGTTCAGAAACAAATTGGATGAATCTGGTGTAATTCTAAGAAACAAGGCCAGACTGGTGGCTCAAGGCTATTGTCAAGAGGAAGGCATAGATTTTGATGAAACCTATGCACCAGTGGCTAGACTTGAGGCTATTAGAATGTTACTTGCTTATGCTTCTGCATTAGATTTAAAGTTATTTCAAATGGATGTTAAATCTGCATTTCTAAACGGTTTTATAAAAGAAGAAGTTTATGTGGAAAACCGCCGGGTTTTGATGATACAGACTTTCCGAATCATGTTTTTAAGTTGCATAAGGCTTTATATGGTTTAAAACAAGCACCTAGAGCCGGTATGAAAGACTTAGTTCTTTTCTCCACAAAACATGGTTTCAATAGAGGTCAAGTAGATAGCACTCTTTTTATAAAAACAAAAGCCAAAAATATACTGTTGGTTCAAATTTATGTGGATGACATCATCTTTGGATCTACTGATGAACCTTGTGCAAGTATTTTGAAAAGCTAATCAGGGAGAATTGAGATGAGTATGATGGGAGAGCTTAACTACTTCCTTGGACTTCAAATCAAACAAGGAAAGGAAGGAACTCACATCTGTCAAGCAAAGTACACCAGAGAACTGCTAAAGAAATTTGGATTTGAAAACACCAAGCCACTGTCAACACCAATGAGTACATCAACTAGGATGGACAATGACAAGGATGGTAAGAAGGTAGATCAAAAGATCTACAGAGGTATGATAGGTTCATTACTTTATCTAACCGCAAGTAGACCTGATATATTATTTAGTGTATGCATGTGTGCTAGATATCAAGCCGACCCTAGAGAATCACATTTAATTTCTGTCAAAAGAATTTTCAGATACTTAGCCAGGACTCATGATCTAGGACTATGGTATCCAAACTCCTGTGATGTAAAATTAGTAGGATATTCTGATGCTGATTATGCTGGATGCAAGGTAGATAGAAAAAGCACCAGTGGATGCTGTCAATTTCTTGCAGGGTGTTTAATCTCATGGTCCTCAAGGAAACAAAATTCAGTAGCACTATCTACAGCTGAAGCGAGTACGTAGCTGCTGGAAGTTGCTGTACACAACTCTTATGGATAAAGCAACAACTTGAGGATTTTGGACTCAAAGTCAAGAAAATTCCTCTGCTATGTGACAACACCAGCGCTATCAACCTCACCAAAAATCCAATTCAGCACTCCAGGACCAAACATATTGAGGTCAGATACCATTTTATTCGTGATCATGTAGCAAATGGCAATATTGAAATATCATTATTGATACAATCAATCAGCTAGCAGATATTTTCACAAAGGCCTTACCTGAAGAGAGATTTACATCTCTTAGAAGGGAGTTAGGCATGTGTATTTTGTGAAAAGATCTTCATTTAAAGCTGGTATAAAAATTCTCAGAATTTAAGAAGGTTCTCTCTCTCTCCTTTTGTGGCAAAATCAATTCAAAAGTCTCAGTTTAAGCGTTCCGTCCGATAAGTCATAGTCCTTCAAGGCGGTCAACCTCGCTTGTCGTTTCTGACGCCTCACCTTTTGGAGCATTTATATTCTTTAAATCGATGCGTTAACGATTCCTTCCTCATTCACTTTTTCCCTCTTTCGTCCCGACGCATGAGCCGATGCCCTAGCGACTCTTGTCTCTAACCTCTGCAAATTTGAAGCTTCCATCTCCTTCCCGCGAAATCGTTGAGGGTTTCTTCTCGTCACCCTTCTCTTCAACCCTTCAAACCTTCTCCTACCTGAAACCATGGCCGCACCAGCTATTGCCGGCAGTGTGGGTGGCTACGCGCCGAATACCTCACCCCAGCGCAGGAGGAGCGTTTCACCTTTGTGAAGACAAAGCTCTGTGGTCACAAGGAAGTAGATGTTTCAGATCTGCAGAAGAATGGAATGAGCAGCATCATTGAGAAGATCAACCAGATGAAGTGGAAAGGGCTTACCACTTGCTCAGAGGTAAGTTATCGGACCTGGTAAAGGCGTTCTTTGTGTGCTTAAGAACAGAAGAAGATGGGGCCCTCGTTTCTTCAGTCAAGGGCACCCTAATCAGAATCGACCAGGAATTGCTTAGGATGCTATTTGGAGTAAGCACATCCGGCTTCAGTGGAATTCATTCAGTAGAAACCCAAGAAAAGGGTTTGGGGATTGTTGGGCCAGGGTTCAAGATGAGGGATGGCAAGCTAGATATCAATCAGTTAAGTGCCTTCAACCGCCTCCTTCACTTATTGTTTGTCAGATTTTGGTTCCCCGAAGTGCAACCTTCTCCTCTTGCACTAAGGCTGACTCCGACCTGATGTACTGGGCCATTAAAAATGAGGAAATCAATAGGCCGCAGTGATGTTAGAGAGAATGAAATTTGCCAGGGAGCAGATTTGGACACTAAAAGCAAGGAATGTGTCCCTGCCCTATGCCCATTTACTCACCAGAATCTTCAGACACTTCGGTGTAGATGTCTCAGGGGCAGTTGTGGAGAAGATGGGCCAAGCTATCAGGTCCAGAAATTTAAAGAAGAGCGGTTTTTCAGTAGTCAATGGGGTCTGGTTCAAGGCCTCAGTTGCAGAAGGTGAAGGTCTCATTGGTGAGCCTTCAGTTGCTCAATCCCAGTTGGAGGCAGATCCCGAATTGCCACTGGAATCAGGTTCTGTTCCAGTCTTTGTAGAAACAGAGCAGGAAGGGCCATCTATGGCCAGAAATCAATCAGAGGCAGCAACAGCAGTGAGGGCAGAAGAAGACAGGCCAGCTGCAGCAGATCCAGTTGTGCTCATGCTGAAAGGAGAATTGAGGACATCTCCCAGAAGACATCTTGCCTGTTATGGAGGAGTCTGTGGCATCAGGCCACATCTTTGAAGAAGGTCCAGTGGAAGAGGAGCAGCAAAATCCTCAGGATAATTCGATGGAAATGGATGCTCCCTGTCAGGGGGAGACTGGTGCTGTTGCAGAAGATGCTCCACTTGAGGGGGAGCAATCCCAAGAGACACCAGATGTTGCACCTCCAGCCACCAAGATCAGGAGGAAGACCAGAGAGAGTCTGAAAATTTGGATGCCAGAGAAGGGGAGACAGCTAGTTCATCAAGTTCTGATGAGGACAATAATCCACCTCCTCCAGCTACAAAGGGCAAAGAGAAAGATATAGCTCCTGAAGTAACTCCCATTCCTCCTTCTCCACCCCTAACTCCACAGCTCCACCTGCTCCACCTCCTTTCAAAAACCTAGATCCAGGCCCATTTCCACTCCCACACCTTTTCCTCCTCCCATCCCATCACTCCTTCCTGTTTCTTCTACTTCTCATCTTTCCTCTGCTCAAGAATTTGAGGCCCCTCCAGCATCCTCAGCTGGAGCCTCATCCCCTTCTGGTACATCTTCACTTCCAGAAGAGATCTCTCAATTCTGATGCATTTCTAAACCCCCTGCACCTGCCTCCTTTATCACTATTATTCCTACAGATGTCCAAGTCGACTCACCCTTCTTGATAAAATTAAGGATGAGTTTGAAGAGGTCATTCTTAGATCTGTGCTAAAGGTAGGAGACCACCTTTCCAACAACTCTTCAGTACTGTCTCCAAGAAACGGAAGCTTTCCTCCTCCACCTCTCCTCTTTACCCTCCTTTGTGGTTTCTCTTACAGTCACCCACAAGCATACCTCTCTGTACAAAGAATATCTTCAGAAGGTTGTCTTTGCTACTCTTCACAATCTTCCTTTTCTTAACCTCTCTGACCACTTAGATGTCATTCTTCCCTATACTCCACTCCTCTGTCTAAGTGAAAAATCCAAAATCTTCTCCTCAGCCCACTCCAAAACTGAGGAGCAATGGTGTAGCAACCTGAATTTTTACGAAAAATAAAAATTTAAATAAAGAATTTAAACCTAGCTAAATGGATATTTAAACAGAGCATTAATAAAACCCATTAGATGGAAAAGAGTAATGGGCTTTGCTTAATGGATCTTTAGAAATTATTGGGTCAAAAAATAAGAATTTATAAAGAGAATAATAGGAAAATACCCTAAATTCGTAACTAAATTATTACCTAAATAGAAAAGAGGTAGTTAATGCATTAAATAGGAAGTTTGAGTAGGAGTTGGATTCCTAAACCTACCCCATATGGATTAGCACGAATTTGGATCTCTTCCAAGTCTAAATAGGGATTGGAAAGCTTGGAAGGAGGTTAGAAAAGAGGAAATTCGGAATTTAATAGGAGTTAGAGTCCTATTAGGAAATAGAAAGAGGAGAAGCTTAAATACTCTCCTAAAACCCTCATGGCCGACCCAAGCTCGTGCCAAAGGATTCCTGGACCAGGAGGAGAGGCCAAGGAGGAGGAGATTTCGTGGGAAGAAGAAGCTTTCAAGCTCTCAACCCCGTTCTTCAAGTTCTAGCCCTAGAAGATAAATTGAGTCAAAGGTAGGCATTCTCACAAGCATAAACCATGAAACTTTTTCTGTAGGATGTATCATCTATCAGGAACGAAACCCTCAAGTTTCATAATTTTCCATCAGTATATCTTTAGTTCTTGATTTTTCATGTTCTGCAACTCTTATGACCCCGAACCTTCATGCTTAATTCATATCTCCTTGCATACTCTATCTCATGCCTCGATATTTTTATGGAGATACTGATGCATGATAGGCATCTTTTGCCCCTAAAAGGCCTAAATTTCGTTGAGCATGATACTCGAATTAAATCGATCTTATTCCCTGTAGCATGTTCTATGTTACTTGTTCTTGTTCGTCCTCAAACCATGTTCAAACCATGCTCTCTCTCGAATTCCTATTTACTGGAAGTACTCTCACATGTCTAGTTTCATTTGCCCCTGATTTCCTGATTTTTCATCATGTATACATTTAGTTATGATTTTTTGAACTACCCTATGTCAAAAAGGCAAGTTTCTGGACCGCAATCCAAGACAGAGCAGAACTCTGTCAGACCCAGGCCACGGACCTGAGAAAGCGACTGCCCGACACGTCGCCTTCTCAAGCCCGTCGCGACGCCCTCTTGTCGCGTTCTCAACGCGACAGGACACCCGTCGCGTTCTGGCCGCCTGAGCAAGACAGCTCTGTCGCCTTCTGTGTAACCCCCTGTCGCGATCTGCTCTGCTCTTGTCGCCTTCTATACAGGCATATGTCGCCTTCTCAGAGTTTTGCCTGAAAACCCATGAAAAATATTTTTGTCACTTTCTAAATAATCCTTACGCCTTCTTACCGTTATACCCCCAGTAAAAACCCTACTTAAAAATGGTGCTATATTGAATGATTTAAAATACATGTTCACGACTTATTTCTATCTATGATTTCTCTTGCACTTGAACACACTTGAACCATCCATTTATGGCTGAAATCTTGCAGAAAATATCTCATAATGTATCTGGTAAATTACCGAAATAAAGTATAGTAATTGCCCTATTTTAAAGGACTTGTATTCGTTTCTTTGCGTTGTTTATATACCGATATTGACGCTCCACTGTCCTAGAATTCCTCTAGAACGTCGAGCACCTGTTTTATATACACACTTTTCTTGGCTTGTGGTGACCTCTCCGTCGGATATTCCTTTCGCCGACTAGTGAACTCTTGCACAAGGCCTCCGTAAGTCTCCTCTGATCATGGATTCCCACATGGTCGACGAGCCGGTTGTACCCTAATACCTACGATACCCTTTAGGATCTATATATATGATCCAAACGGCTATTAGAGATTCACTCTCGTCTTAAATCACGCCGGACCTCTGGACCTGTGCATAACAAGGCCAGTGGTAGGATCGTGAGTTCCACCTGACTGCCAACACGACGTGCGCGTGTTGTGCAACTGTTACTATCGCCTGATTACTCGACGTATTACGTGCAATGTCCATTAGCTCTCATCTATACTCTACTCGCTCACCTATTCACGTTCACTCCACTATCTCGTCTATTCATCTAGTGCTCTTATCTATTTCTTGTACACTATACTGGCCATTGACTGATTGTCTAAAGATAAACAATATAACCAATGCCTGGCAATATAAAGGGCCCGATCTGGTCCTGGGATGTGCGCCCGAAAGTGCTAGTGCCCATGGGAGTTAAATGATCAGAGTGTTTGGCATTACACTCAAGTGCTATCTATCTCGACTATCTATATGACAATCAAAAACACAAACGTGCTATACTCTCTCGATGTCTAGAATGACAAACAAGTGCTATACTCGTCGTGCTATTACTATACTTGTGCTAGTTGTGCTATGGCCATCCTGCTATTCGTGCTATACTCGATACTTGTGCTACTTTGGAAACTATACTCGCACTCGTGCTATTGTGCTACCTCTTGCTATATTTGACTCTCTTGTACCTGCTATCTCTAGACACTCTGCCATTAGATGCGTTATTATTTAAAGCCTGCTTGAGCCTGAGATTTAAGTCCTACTGGGCGTTATCGCTCACCCTACGTTATTTGATGTTGTGTTCTCAGGTGAGACCGAGGATGACACATACACTCACGAGGAAGGAATGACCAAGAGTGAAGCCAGGAGTACCCTTGAGTCATTATGTTATCTTAGAGTTCTAGTTAGTTATTTTCTTTTATTGCAATGTAATTGGGCCCTGTAGAATGGCTCTGATATTAGTGGTTGTAACTAGACACAGAAAAGTTATTAATGAAAAGATTTACTTTAGCATTATTCAATTGCAATGGTTTGATGTCTAGTACTTGCTCTATACCTTTTCTTGCAACTGCCTTCGCGCTCCGATATTCCGCGTTGGGGCGTGACAAATGGCTAAATCTCATAAAGATTTGTACAATCACTTTCTTCAGGCTAAGGCAGCAAGGTTTCCTCCCAGGGATCACTCCTTGACCCTTTCTGAGTGTTCAAGTTTCCCACCCAAACACCTGGGCTCCTGCCATTCAGAAGCTCATCAAGCTAGTCAGGCATTTCAAATTTTCAACAACTACCGGTATCTCAACAACTTACCTGAAGTTCAGCTTAGCCAGTTCAAGAGAGCCCTCAAGGTCCTAACCCACTCTGAGCAGTCTGAAGAAATCAGAGTAGATTTTGCAACTCTTCATTTACCTGAAGAGATTTTCCTGTCTCAGCTTCATTTCTTGATCATGGAATCCTCGATTGGGTCAATC
>JACBKR010006280.1:0-13521 GCA_014218235.1 Colocasia esculenta | reverse complement strand
ACAAAGGTTAACAATACCACTCGGACGGCTAGCAGTGTACTTGTACTACTATTGGGACTTTCTGTCACAGTTTAAATCCCTAAGTCCTGTCAAACTCTAGCTTTGATACCACTTTAACGACCCTGAGAACCCTACCCTCAGCCCACGTCGAGGACCCGATTTTCGCGGTCGCCGCCCACGGATCCAGAGACCCAGAAGGATATAATATATATGAAACAGAATATGTAACGGAAGTAAATGTCAACTGCTAAACTAGAAGCGTATAAGCGGAAGCAAAAAGAGAGCGAGAGACCGTTGTATACCGCTCTACATACAGTCCTAATGCACGCATGCTAGTACAAGTAAGAGGCAGGGGAAGAACAAGTCCCTTAGGGGCATACACCGAGGGTGACGTACACTAAAAAGGGGAACCACTGCTAGCTATGGGGGCCTCACTACCGCCCCCATCTTGTCTGCCCGGCACGCGCCCTGCTGCTGTTGAGAAGTCTCACCTGGAAAGAAAGGGATGAGCTTCACAACAGAAGCTCAGTAGGGACTACCAATCACCTACAGGCACTAATAGGCAGAAGAATATATATATCAAATAAATAACAGCAGTTTATATCTTCTACATACAACCTGAAGTGCGGAAGCGAAACTACAACTTGCGCGGCACGGAAACACAACACGGTCGAAAACTCCGTACGACTGCTCGTCGTGACCACCACAAGGCTAGAAAACACAGACAGGGGGATACCCCACCTGGACAAGGTACACTAGCCATGGAAGACACTACCACTAGTCAATGGTCAGGTGCACCCACCGACATCTTATCCTCGACCTAGTCATAACCCTCACGTCTCGTTAGAGCGAGGTAGGACACAAAGCACACAACAGTAACCGCCATAGTCTGGCCAGACTATGGTTCCACGACTGGCATCTCCAAGTGGTTCCGAGCCACAAGGAGCGAGGTAGTGAGAAACAGGACTAGCTGGCCTGCGCCGGGTAGAACTCCTAACCGTCCTCGGCATCCAGACCAACCACGAGAGCTCTGCAAATGACTCAACGCCGCTGTCCTAACCACCGTTTTTGTAACGTCGCGTGTTTTTCGGATCCTTATGGATCATGTGTGTAATGGTTGTGGTGGCCATCATGAGGCCAATGTGGTTTGGGGTGTGGTGTGCGTGCAAGTTTAGTCCTAAAACAAGATAGGACCTGCTGCAGTTAATTAAGGGTTGACGGCCAGGTGTGGTCGTTGACTGGTTTGGCGTCCATCGAAGGTGTCGTCTACTTAAAGAACTTAGCGGCGGGCTTTGTGGACGTTTATTGTGACGGTTCCCTAAACGACAACAGGGCTGACGCCAACCTGTGCGACCTGCAGGATATAGGTCTACCCGAGGGCAGTTCCCTCACTCCGTTCTCCCTCTCCCTCGCCATATTTTCATGCCCTTGCTTCCCCACTGCTTCCAATGGTTGCAGAAGGCTAGTTGGAGGATCGTGGAATGTGAGGTGGTGACGAATCGGGCAAGGAAACGTCGGAGCGAGGTGTAATTTACGTAGGAGCTTGCGGAGGGTTGGTACGAATCGGGAGGATTTGGGAGGTTTAAGTGCGTTTTGAGGTAGGGAACGACCTTTAATTCTTCTGGTTGTAATAATGCATCTGGAATGCATGAATCTACATGTTATTATGTTTTTGGGTAAAGGTACTCCATGTGGGGACAATGGGTGGTTTGAGCAATTAACGAGTGAAACTTGTAGTTTCGGTTTGATTGAGATGCATGCATGTTAGAGGAAGTGTTTTCTCGTGTTTTTCCGCTGATTTTAGGGCTGAGAATACCTAAGGAATCAGCCTAGGGTTTCTGTGAGAGCTGATAGCCGAGGAGCTTGGCGTCAATATCGATTGACGCCAGGTTCTTCATCTAGGAGATTGACGGCCAGATATCTTGCCGTTTACATCTCATCGACGGCAGCGATGTTTCTGCCAGCATGCATTTATTTAAATATTTCTATATTGAATATTTAAAGATAACGAGCGGTATGTTGGCACCTGTGGTGCACTGGGTGCATGAGGTTCTGTGACTAGCATACAAGGTACAGCCCTAGCTAGTTCTTTACGTGTTTACGTGTGGTGAACTACCTGTGCACGAGGTTTGTGGGAGACTTCACATGGTTTGTGTGACGTGCACGTGGTTTTGTGTACGTGGCAAGTAGTACGACGCCTACCATGGTTACCTCTCTAGTTGGGTGCCCCAGGTTCTCTGTGAGCTAGGCTGTTAGCTCGAGGCTTTGTCCCGGTACTTGTGTTGTACTGTCGAGGTCTGTGTCGTCTGACCTGGACACCCTCACTCCTTTTCTTAAGTTGTACGTCCGCTGAGGGAAAAACGACAGTGGGACAGTGACTGTTGTACTTGTCATTTGGTCACTTGTAACGCGCTCTTAGTTGGGGGTACGGACACCAGTTGTCGACACTGGTCCCCAGCTAGTCCTTTTCCAGTGCCTCACTCTAGCGAGCCCAGGCCAGGGTCTCTAGAGGTGTCAGGTATGGGCCTGCGACCGTGTGGTCCGCAGGTGGTGGTGTTTAGTTGGTCTCCACAGTTGCTTGACCTTTTCACGTGGAGCGGCAGCTGGACCTTTCGTCCATGGCTGCGAGACTGAGAGGTAGACCTGTGTTTGTTTGTCCAGAGTCAGTTACTGGTGTCGCGAACCAGTTTACGTGGCTCGCGTGTGGCAGTCTCTACTACTTTAGCTCGTACACCTGTTTGGGTTTGCCGTTTATTTAATATAGTTTTTTTATGTAGTCGGAAATGGTGAGTATATTTACAACTTTAATATCCTGCTTAGCTGTTCTATAAATGTTAGTGTAGTTTAACTGCTTTCATACCTATGTTTTTGGTTTGCTCGGCATTGGGGGAGTTCCCTACTGAGCCGTGACTAGCGAGGCTCACCCCTACCCTCACAGGTGAGGGCGAGGAGGATGTTTCTCGGTCGTCGTCCAGTTCGGAGCCGCGTCATAGCGGTGCAGGGTCAGCACCTCCAGCAGTGTAGTGTAGCTAGTTGTTTACTTCTTCCAGTTGTACCCCGGGGTATGCCCCAGGCTCTTGTACTTTCTTTCGTTTTGTGGAAATATGGCTATGTAAATTTGTGAAATATATCAATGAAATGGTGTGTTCCTTTTGTGTTTTCATGGACCGTTGTGTGATATCCCTTGCGAGGCTCCGGCTCGTTCGCGGGAGACGGACTCAAATCAACTTGTTATCAGTTTAACGGGTTTGGACGAGACGTTCCATCACAGCTGGTATCAGAGCAAGGTTCGTGTTAATATAACGGAACTAGAAGGTTACATAGCCTTATTTCGGTAGTAGTACACTGCTGGTAGTGACTTGGTTTTTAATGATCGTTTTGTTTTGTTGTTGTTTGTTTTGTTTTGTTTTGTTATGTAGAAGTTTGAAATGGCAGATAGAAGAGATTGGGGTGGTGGAGAGATGATCCGGAGGAGAATACTCAGCGTATGATAGAGAGGATTTGGGAAAGCCTCACAGATATTCGGGAAAGGATGGATCAGCAGGCGCCGGTGCCGCCAGCAGTAGTAACCCTAGTTGTCGGAGGGGTTGTACCTGAGGCTCCTGTACCGCCACCGCCAGGAGTGGAGGTGCCTTTTGTAGCACCTTGCCACCACCACCGCCATTGTTAGTAGCAGAGGAACCAGTGATGCAAGTTGAGAAGTTTCTGAGATTGTAGCCGCCTACTTATTCAGGAGGGCCGAATCCAGATACAGCGGAACAGTGGGTTCATGAGATTGAGAGGGTCTTTACGACCATGAGGTGTCTGGCAGTAGATAGAGTTGTGCTAGCTGCCTATCAGTTGAGGGGTTTTTGTAACGTCGCGCGTTTTCCGGATCCCCGTGGATCCAGGTTTAGTGGGTTTGGTGGCCAATGTGAGGCCCATTAGTGTTGTGTGTTTCTTGCTAGATCCTTACGGGTTTTGGTTGGGTCCGTGTTGGTGTTCAGCTTGCTGGACACAGTGTTTTGGCGTCCAGGTGGGTGACGTCGACTGTGTGTTGGCGGCAGTGGTGTGCCGTTAACATGGTGTTAACGTCCATCGATGAGGACGTTGACTGTTGAACTTGGCGTCAGCTTTGTGGACGTCTAGTTTATGGGGTCTGGTTAAACGGCCCAAGGGTTGACGTTAACCTGACATGCCTGTGTTTTTATGGCAGACCCGAGCTCTATTCTTTCCTCTCTCTTTCCCTTCCTCTTCCCCCACCTTCACTCTTGAGCTTCTTCGCGAGTCCTGACGGTCGGCGGGAGCTCGTGGGAAGGCCGTGGTGCGCGTGGTAGCGGCAGATCGGGCGGGAATGACGGATTGGAGCGGGTGTTCGTGGGACTTTCTTGGGTTTCGGCGTGATTCGAGGTTCTTTGGGAGTTTAATATTGCGTTTCTGAGGTAGGGGTCGAGCCCTGTTAGCTTGTTAGAAACATTAAAACACGACTTAATCATTTGAACCAGCATTTTATTGTATTTTCGGATTAAGTTGCACCATGTAGGGTTAATGGGTGGTTTGAGTAATTTAGTGAATGAAGCATGTTGTAATGGGTTGTTTCGGGTTTCTGTATGTTAAAGGAACTGTTTCTATATTTTTTCTGTAGTTTAAACGGTTGGAAAACCTGTAGAACTGGATTAGGGTTTCTGCAGGGTTTTTAGGCCGGAGAACTTGGCATCAAGATCGCTTGCCGCCAGATCACCAGCCGAGAGATAAACGGCTAGATCGTTTGCCGTTTACTTCTTATAAGCGGCAATCGATGTTGCCACCAACCTGTGCATGTACTCATGCAGTATGGTTTACGTAGCTCTTTGGTTATGAGTAATGTGTGTTTGTGTGTGTGCATGGCGATGACCGGTGTGAGCCAATGCACTTGTTATGCTCTTGGAGCATACTGCTCATGTAATGGGCATGTTTTACGTAAATATATGTGATGTACGTAATCGCTTTACGTGTATGTGTGGTGCGTTGGCACCCGTGGCACTCTTGGAGTGCGTTGTCCATGTGTTGGACATGTGTTTACGTGGAAGACGTGTGGTACACCATCCAGGGTGTAATATACACGTATTGTCTACGTGGTTTGAGTGTGTGTTTACTACACACTTTGTTGTAATGTAATTCTTATGATTTATCGTAGTAATTGGGCAGTGAGGTTCCTGTGTGAGCCTAGCCATGACTTTATGGTGTTTGGGCAGTGAAGGTCCATACTGACCTAGCCCTGGTTCATTGTTGTCTTTCGAATAATATTATATTGATTTATGTATTAAGTGGTATGTGTGTTGCCACTGAGGTCATGAAGTGACCAATGATAGGCAAGTTTGTGGTTCAGTATGTGTTGGTGTGGGATAGCTTTGGGTCACATGGTGACCGATGTTAAGCTAATCCTAACACTTGTATATTGTGAATTATAAGTAAAGGCTATATGTGTAAGTATCGTGGTTTGTGCTAGCCGAGTGTGGTGGTCCGGCGCCTATTCCGGAATGCCTCTCTAGTCGGGTACCCCAGTTCTTTGTGAGCCAGGCACGTGTGTTTTGTTGTGCTCGGGGTTTTGTCCCGTACTTGTGTTGTACCGTTGAGGTCTGTGTCGTCTTCCTGGACCCCTCCTCCTGAGTTTGAGTTGTACGTCCGGCTGAGGGAAAGACGCAGTGGGACAGCGCTTCCCAGAGTTTGTGTCTTTTTGTCACTTGTAGCGCGCTCGTAGTTGGGGGTACGACACCAGTAGTCGACACTGGTCCCCAGCTAATCCTGTTTTTCCTAGTGCCTCACTTTAGAGTGCTCTGGCCAGAGACTCTAGAGGTGCCAGGCATGGGCCTGCAGCTGTGAGTTTGCAGTGTGTGTTTGGTTAGTCTCCACAGTTGTTTGACTTCTTCCTTGTGGAGCGGCAGTTGGACCTTTCGTCCGTGACTGCGAGGCTGAGAGGTAGTTCTTATGTTGTGTTGTCCGGGTTGGATATTGGCCTGATCAGCCAGTAGTCCGTTCCCGTGTGGTGGCGTCGTTCTTTCTGACTTGTGCTTTGCTAGTGACTGTAGTTTGTGAGTTTATGACTCGTGGTCGAGGTTTGAACAGTTCGAGGTGTGCCCTGGTGTTGGCACAGCTGTGACTCAGTTGTGGTTTGTGTGACTCGTCGATTAAGGTTTCACCTGTAATATTATGCCTAATTAAAGGTATAATATAATTATGGTTCAGTGTGGTGTTTATCACCTACTTGTACCTTGTTCGGGTGTTTGTGTTGTGGTACCTCAGAGTAGCAGGTACCTATTTCCTTCGTGGGTTACTTTGTAGTTTTGTGGTGGTACATTGTGTACCAACCTTTCCGGTACTTGTGTGTTAAGGAGGTCTTGTGGTTTGACCTGCCACTTGTTGTATCCTAATTGCTTTAAGTAGATCCTTGTTTATAAGATTATTGTGGATTAGTTTTGTAATTATTAATTATGTTACCTTTGTGGGTAATTTGCCGATGAGGCTTATGGCCTAGGCATGTTGTGGTTTAGTTGAGCAATGCTTCGTGGAGGCCGTGTGAGACCTTCCACTTGTTGAATTTTACTTTTCTTGGGTATGATTCCAATTATAGCTTTAGTGTGTTATGGATTGGCTTCGTGTTAGCCAGTTTCATTACTTTTGAGTAGTTCTGTTGTAGTGTGGTTTGAAGTATAAAGGACCAACTCTTTGTTAGCGTCCTGTTACTCAAGTGTTTGAGGTTCACCTGTAAAGTTTGTAGCCTGGGCATGACTTGCCTGTGTGGCTTATAATTTAGGCAACCCGTTGTTGTAGTAGTGTGCCAGTGAGACTATGGTTTAGGCACTTTAGTTGTTGGGCTAACTAATGATTTTATGTTAGTCCTGTAGTCCTATTTTTCTTCTGAGGACGTTATGTTTATTATCATAAGCATGTTTAATTGTTATTTATTGTAATGATGTGAGCAAAATGGTTTGGCTATTGTTGTTGTCAGTGAGACCCATTGGGGTCGAGGTCTGTGGTTACAGTGTTGTTTTGGGTAGCCCCTACTGAGCCAGTGACTTGTTGAGGCTCACTCCCCTACAGTTCTTTTCAGGGCTTGCAGTGTGTTTGGCTTGCAGTGGCATTGCGTCAGACTTGTACCACCAGCAGTAGTTTAGTAGTTAGTGTTGTGTGAGCTTGTGCTCCCTCGGGGTATGCCCCAGGTAGTTGTACTCTTTTAATTGGACATGTATAATGTAATGGGACATTGTACAATTTGTAACAGATATGAGCACATGTACTTTCTTGTGTCTTATATTCTTGTGGTTTGTCTTTTGTACTCTTACTGGACTCGTGTGTGAGATATCCCTTGCGACACTTCGGTGCGTTCGCGGGAGGTGGATCTGGATATGGAGCCTTAATGGGCATAATACCCCGGTCCGTTACAGTTTTGCACTGGAATGGTGGCGATTGAAGATGCAGACCACCTTCGCAGGCAGGACAGAAGAGACTATCACTTGGCTGGAGTTTCTTAATGTATTTAACAATACATTCTTCTTATTCAAGTGCAGCAAGTGAAGAGAGAGCAGTTCCGGACACTCCAGCAAGGTAACTCATCAGTTTTAGAATATCAGATGAGGTTTATGGCACTTAGCCGATACACGCCTTATGTAGTATCAATAATAATATGATGGTTGAGTACTTTATTCGGGTTTAAGAGTAGAATTGCATAATGCATAGTGCCACTCATGTGTAAGTCAGTGGAAGAATTATCTCAAAGGGCAGCTACATTGGAAAGGTCTATTAGGACTCGTCAGATGGGCGAGTCAGATTCATGTAGTTTTCGGCTACCGCAGCAGTCAGTGGGTGTGAGTAAGGGAAAGCCACAGACTTCTCCATCAGGTTTTTTGTAAGTGAGGCCAGAAATTGAAGCAAGCATTTAAAGGTAGGGGTGTAAACGAGCTGATACGTTCGACGAGTAGCTCGATATTCGGCTCGATAAATTTCGGTTCAGCTCGTTTATTTAATTAACAAGTCGAATTTGAACAAAAAAAAGCTCGATTCATAAACGAGCGAATCTGAACACATGTGAGCTCGCTCGATTATGCTCGTGAACCACTCATTTAATTACTCATTAAGAACTCGATTAAATACTCGATAAGAATTCGTTTAAATACTCGTTAATATTTGTTTAAACATTTTATTAAAATAAATGTTAACTTTTTATTTTTATAGATTTATTATTAAATATAATGTTTTCGAGGAATT
This sequence comes from Colocasia esculenta, assembly GCA_014218235.1. Classification (NCBI taxonomy): domain Eukaryota; kingdom Viridiplantae; phylum Streptophyta; class Magnoliopsida; order Alismatales; family Araceae; genus Colocasia; species Colocasia esculenta. The sequence goes on along the minus strand of JACBKR010006280.1, from coordinate 5,298 downwards.
AAATATAAAAGACTAAATATTATAGGGTACATGTACAAATTATATAATAAAGTATTCATAAAATCTGATTTTAATAAATCAACTGAATAAGGTATATGTATAAAAACAGTTTTCAAGGTTACAAGGCTTCATCTTCTTTTTCCTGACGCCGCGATAGGGCGCATGTGCAGTGCAGGTGCGACCTTCCTCCCCTGCTGGCCGCTGCTCCCCCCGTTGGCCAGTGCCTCCCCCTGCTCCCCCCCCCCCCCCCCGTGAACCCTCCTCCAGTACCGGACGGGGTCCCGACGACATCTCCGGCGGCGGTTCAAGCTTCTACCCACCCTGGGCACCGCCACACCGTGAGCTTCAAAGCGACCCTTCGCGATAGCACCGGATGGCAACCGCCTCCGTTGCGGGCACTTGACCATGCCAGATTCTCCCCCCGTCGGCGGAAGCGGCGAGGTCATTCGAGCTTCCCCAGGTCAGGGCGTGGGCCGACAGCAGCGGCGGAGGTCGTTCCAGCTTTTCTTCCGGCAAACACCGCGGCCTCCCTGATCCCGGCGCTTTCCCAGTTGTACGGACGCCACCCCGCGGTGCTTGCGTGCATTCTCCGCATCCAGCCACGCACCCAGGCACCCTGCCCACTCCCGGCAATGCCCACCCCCGCCACTCCCTATTGGACCCCCCCTGTTTAGTCCCATATCGCCAGCACAAAGTGTTGGCCGACTGGGAAGGTTAAAAATAGCCCTTCACCCTGAAAACGTGTAGTTCTCCGGCCATTGAGTAATAAAAACTTGTCCTTTTTTATTTGGCTCCCGTTGATCTCGTTTAAAAAAAAAATTATTTAAATATTAAAATTTAAGTTTGATTTTCAAGGTTAAAAATCCAAAGTTTGAACTCGTTAAAAAAAAAATTATTTAAATATTAATTTGTAAGTGTGGTTTCGAGTTTGAAAACTCGAGTTTCGAACTCGTTTACAGTTCGACTATGTAAACGAGTTGTTCATCGAGCTGAGTTCAAGTTCTAAAATTTAAATCGAGTAGTCGAGTTCGAACGTCAGTTGCAAAAATTCCGACGAGTTTCGAGCCGAGTTCGAGTTCGTCAAAAATAAACGAGTTCGAATTTGAACAGACTAACTCGGCTCGACTCGACGTTTACACCCCTATTTAAAGGTAAAGGAAGAGGATGGGAGGGTCGCAGCAATTTCATCAAGGTCCTGGTAGGCCAGAGGTGGAGGAGTCGCAGCAGAGTACTGCTAGACAGCCCATTATTCCACCAGGGTATAGATGTTATAACTGTAATCAGCCGGGGCATTTGATCCGTATTGCCCCTATCCGAGAGAGTATGGATATGGAAGAGGTGTGCAGCCGCAGCAGTTTCAGCAGCCACAGACAGGTCGTGGCAGAGGAGCACCGCAACAGCGGGGAAGGGGTCGGGTTACGGCTATCACCCGAGCCCAGGCGGAGGCATCGAATATGATCGCAGGTATTATACCCATTTATGATTATTCAGCAAGAGTTTTATTTGATTCGGTGCCTCTCATTCTTTTATTTCCGAAGAATTCCTGGATTGTATGGTTCATCCTTTGAAAGAGGAATCCTGTGAGTGGTAGGGAAATTCCCTCAGGTGCGTTTATGCTCACTTCGAGCTATATAGATGAAGCTCCTGTCGTGATTGAAGGAAACCAGATGCCGGGTCGGTTATATGCTTTGCAGTTGACCGACTATGATATTATTCTGGGAATGGATTGGCTTGAGGCTTTATGGAGCACTGTTAGATTGCAGAAAGAAGAGGATCAGGTTTTTGCCATCCTAATGGTTGAGTGTTTGAGCATCAAGGTATACCTTTCTGTACTTCTAAGTTTATAATTTTCTGCAATAAGAGCTAGAAGCTAATAAATGCAGGGTGTGTGGCTTATTTATCCTCAGTTAGTCTAGTAGAGGCTAGTCGGTCAGTGGAGGCAGTTCCCGTGGTTAGGGAATTTGCTGATGTTTTTTCGAAAGATTTGTCTGGTTTAGCTCCACATAGAGAGGTGGACTTTACCATTGAGTTACTGCCAGGTACCATGCCGATCTCTAAAGCACCATATCGGATGGCACCAGCAAAACATAAAATTGAAAAAGCAATTAGAAGAGCTGTTACAGAAGGGTTTCATTAGACCAAGTCATTCCCCGTTGGGAAGCACCAGTGTTATTTGTGAAAAAGAAAGATGGAAGTCTTCATATGTGTATTATTATAGGAATTGAATGATGTGACCATTAAAATAAGTGCCCGTTACCAAGAATAGATGATCTGTTTGATCAGTTACAATCAGTAAAGGTATTTTCTAAAATTGATTTGAGGTTCGGGTACCATCAGTTGATAATTAAGAGGAGGATAGATAAAACAGTATTCAGAACCAGATATGGTCACTATGAATTTGTGGTTATGCCATTTGGGCTGACCAATGCTCCTGCAGGTTTTATGGATCTGATGAATATAATTTTCATCCATATTTGGACCATTCATGTGGTCTTTATAGATGATATTTTGATTTACTTAGCATCCAAAGAGGAGCATGCATCTCTTTGAGGTTTACACTGCAGTTGTTAAGGGATAACAGTTGTTTGCCCAAATTTAGTAAGTGTGAATTTTGGCTGAAGAAATTCAATTTCTAGGTCATGTCATCTCAGCTAAATGAGTGGCAGTGGACCCGAGTAAAGTGGAAGCAGTGATGAAATGGAAGTGCCTAAGACAATCACTGAGATTAGAAGCTTTTGGGATTAGCAGGTTATTATCGGCTTCATACAAGATTTTCTAAGATTGCAGCACCCATGACCAAATTAACCAAGAAGGTTGTGCCATCTGTGTGTCTGGTGAATGTCAGAAAAGTTTTATGGAGTTGATGAAGAGGCTTACACATCACACCTATATGGCATTAACGGCAGGAAGTGGTGTTTTGTGGTATATACAGATGCTTCAAAGGAAAGGACTTGGCGCAGTGCTTATGGAGCATGGTAAAGTGATAGCTTATGCATCCAGGCAGTTGAAGCCGGCAAAGAGATTATCCCACCCATGATTAGAATTAGCAGCAGTTTGTTGCTTTGAAAATGTGGAGGCATTATCTATATGGCGAAAGATTTTGATCTTTACAGATCATAAAAGCTTGAAGTATATCTTCTCGCAGAAAGATTTAAATCTCCGTCAACGTAGTGGGTAGAGTATTTGAAGGATTATGACTTCAGTTTGGCTTATCATCCGGGTAAGGCCAATGTGGTAGCGGATGCCTTGAGTAGAAAGGCATATATAAGTCAAATAATGATCAAGGAATGGAAATTGTATGAGGAGATAGCGGAGAACTCCTTGTATGTGCCAAGCAGTCAACGGCGTGCAATACTAGCCAGTAGTGCTGTAGCCGTCCTTGTATGGCAGATTATGGAAGCTCAGAAAGCAGATCGAATTTGGCTGAAATATGAAAAATGGAGGAGTTACCATTGATGATAATTGCGTGGTTAGGCTCAGAGGCAGGTGTTTGTACCAGCAGAAAGAGAGGTAAAGGAGCGAGTATTAGAAGAGGCTCATAAATCCAAGTACACTATCCATCCAGGTAGTACTAAAATGTACCAGGATTTAAAGAAACATTTCTGGTGGCCTCATATGAAAAGGAAATAGCTGAGTTTGTTTCAAGATGTGTTGTATGTCAGCAAATTAAGGCAGAGCATCAGAAGCCTGGAGGTTTATTGCAACTGTTGCCCATTCCCAGTGGAAATGGGATGATATGCCATGGACTTTGTGGCAGGCTTACCAAGATCGAGTTCGGGCATAATGGAATATGGGTATTTGTTGATAGATTGGACCAAGGTGTGCAGATAGTGGCAGTAAGTATGTCTTGGAAAGTGGACAGATTAGCAAAGGTTTATGTTAATAGAATTGTTCACTGCATGGTATTCCGAAAACTATTGTGTCTGATAGAGATCCAAGATTTACTTCTGGGTTTTGGAGAAGTTTGCAAAAGGTAATTGGTACTGAATTGAAATATAGCTCCGCTTATCATCCCCAGACGATGGTCAAACAGAGAGGACTATCCAGACAATTGAAGATGTTGCGAGCTTGTTGTTTAGTTTGGGGAAATAACTCGGAGCATCATTTGGGATGGTTGAGTTTGCCTATAATAATAGTTATCATACCAGTCTTGGAATGGCACATATGAAGCTCTATATGGAAGGCCATGTAGAACCCCATTAACTGGCATGAAGTGGGGAAGAAAGGCAGTTAGTGGTCCTGAATTGATTCAGCAAACCACAGAAGTAGTGACTTATTAAGGAAAATTGCAGGCAGCTCAAAGCAGGCAAAAGAGTTATGCAGATAACCGGAAAGACCACTTCAGTTTGAAGTGGAGATTTGTTTTTTTAGAGTTTCCCCGAGTAAAGGTATTATGAGGTTTGGCAAGACTGGAAAGTTGAGCCCAAGTATGTGGGACCTTTCCAGTGATTGAGAGAATTGGGGAAACAACTTACAGACTAGATTTGCCAGCAGATTTTGCGACGTCCATGATATATTTCATGTTTCTATGTTTAAAAAGTGTATGAAGATCCAACTAAATAATCAGTTACCAAGGTGGTGACCTAAGGCCGGATATGACCATGCCAGAATACCGGTGCAGATCACTGATCGAAAACAAAGAAGTTGAGAATAAAGAAATCGAGCTAGTTAAAGTGCGATGGAAAATAGGTTGGGTGGTGGGATACCTGGGAATTAGCCGAGGAGATGGCTAAGGGGTATCCCTATCTGTTTGAATAAGGTTTTGTATTTCTTTTAGATGATAGTACTTGTAAAAATGTGCTATTTAAGTTGTTTATGTTTGAATTGTGCTATAAATTTAGGTCAAATTTATTTTTAGATGATAGTAATGTAACGTCGCGTGTTTTTCGGATCCTTATGGATCATGTGTGTAATGGTTGTGGTGGCCATCGTGAGGCCAATGTGGTTTGGGGTGTGTGGTGCGCGCAGGTTTATCCTGAAACAAGATAGGACTGCTGCAGTTAATTAGGGTTGACGGCCAGGTGTGGTCGTTGACTGGTTTGGCATCCATCGAAGGTGACGTCAACTTTAAGAACTTAGCGGCGGGCATTGTGGACGTTTATTGTGACGGTTCCCTAAACGACAACAGGGTGACGCCAACCTGTGCGACCTGCAGGATATAGGTCTACCCGAGGGCAGTTCCCTCACTCCGTTCTCCCTCTCCCTCGCCCTATTTCATGCCCTTGCTTCCCACTGCTTCCAATGGTGGCAGAAGGCTAGTTGGGGATCGTGGAACGTGAGGGTTGACGAATCGGCAAG
>JACBKR010006279.1:0-13616 GCA_014218235.1 Colocasia esculenta | reverse complement strand
ATACTGTACATTCTTCCTCTTCTTTCAATACAATTGTGGTACTACCCACTTTCAAATATACATATATATATATATATATACTTACTTTATTCCTTTCCTAGGGTCCTCTTTGGCAATGATGGAGGAGTACACTTTTTGTAGGCAGGAAAAGGAAGAGGACAAAAAAAAGCAGAAGGTAAGTCTTATTCAACATATCTGTGCTAGTCTCCATGTTACAGACTGATATACTAGGATACAAGGTAACCACAATCTCTCTTTATTATTTCATTGCTATCAAAATGAGTTGTTTCTAGGAAAGGAAGAAGAAGGCACAAAATCAGTGGATAGTTGGCCAGGCAAGTTTTTCTGGATCAAGGCCAAGCCAAGCAATAACAATCATTCAACTAGAAGCTTAAACGGAAGCTTCAGGAATAAGATCCCTCTAAATAAAGATATTCTCTTTACAATTCAACAGTCAGCTTCGAACACATTTTCAGCTTCCCACAGACTGAGATTCATTCAAGAAAACAATATATTATGAGGCATGAGTTTTGAGGCAACAAAAGGTTCCCACCACTGTGGTCAACATATCAAGCATCCCTGCACCACTTCCCAGCTCGTTCACCTCTTGGTTATTGGAATAGCCATGACTAATGAACCACACTACACTACAGTATAACTGTATACGCAGCTAAGACTAAAGAGGAATAGTCAGTTTCTTGGAATTTCAAGAGATTTAAGAAACAAAGTTTTGTTGTATTTTCGTCTGGTATAGAGATATTCACATCCCATCTTCACAATCTGAGAAAGACCCAGTTGCAAGAAACTTTTAACCATGTGGTTGATAAATTACTTCCAAAAACAAACATATCCAGTGAATTGTACATTGAATGACTGCTCTTGTGAATCATTAGCCGTATGCCGACAATGCATAATACTGAAGATTCATATGTGGACTTTCTGCATTTATCCCTTGTGGAATTGCCAGAGTCATGACAAGTGCAGTAACTGCTAAAAAGGAAAGTTTTTCTTGCAGGTAGAAGAGTGTTCAGAAAATGCATAAATGACTTCTATTTTTTTTTATTTCCATTTAACATTGATAAAAATACACCTTCTTTTGTGCTCAAACAGCAAGTTCTGGAGAAAGTTCAACAGAAAGGTGCATAAATTACTGAGCAGAAATTTCTAACGACTGTACATTGGATGATGCAGCTCTCAATCATTAGCTGTATGCCTGTATGGACACTGAAATATGCATAATACCAAAATTCCTATGACACTTCTGTTAATGGGTGAGATAGACGCCATTTTGCTTGTGTCATTCCATTTGTATTGTGGTACAACACCTGCCAAGGAAACAAATAGGCAGAAATTTGGGTATTAAGATGAGTTCACATTATCACTACTTATGGGTATATTTACAAGTGAGAATACATCTTGCATATATAGCGATGAAGCTATGATGGTGAGACTAAAAAATGAAACAATTGCAGAGTTCCTTTTATTAAGTTAAATGCAGGGTATACCATGGAATATGAGATCAAGAGTCAATAGGCTTTAATCTCAGATGAAGTAATGGTTCCCAGAATGAAAAAGGAGTATAACAATTATTCCTCTAATGTTACATATTTGATGCTATTCCCCTTGAATCAATTCATTAGGCTACATACCCCTGAATTGATGAATATCATTCTGAGTATCATTACCATCAATTTCTAAGTAACAATCACAGTGTACTCTTAATCCAATCATTAAAAGACTGTTTGATCCTAATCATGGATGGCAGAAACGGATCGGGGTGTTGGATCAGACCCAGCCGATCCCGATCCGAGTCGGATCGGATCGGAGGATCCGGCCGATTCTCAGCGAACCTGGCCGATCTAGGATTGGCCAATTTAAAAAAGTAATGAAAATTGTGAAAATCAAGGAAAAATCAGATAATATAATTGCACATATTTGGTATATCCATAGTCTAGTTGCACTTATTTTCACATTACAATATAGAGCAATGTTAATTATAGTTTTATTTACTTAAGATATTACATGTAAATAAAAAAATACCCCAATTTGAATCTAGTAAAAATATCAAAAAAATCATATCTCTTATCAATAAAAAGTCAACTCTCCCATCCAAGAAGAAAATCATGATTTCGATGGTTCCAACAAAATAGCGACTTTCTAATCTCTCATAATTTAACATATCAAAAAATTTCATAATTCAAATAAACCCAATAGAATACTAAAAATCTAAAGTCCAGTAAAAAAAGTCAAATGTGCATATGACTTCTCCAAGGAAGTCACTCCTCTATTGACAACACTTAGTCTTCTTAAGACCTCTTAAGATTGGTCAATTCTAAGTTATCATTAACTAAACTCATGAGAATTGTCACTTAAACTAGAAAGTGACAATTCTCATGAGTTTGGGTGATGGTAGCTTTAATTGAAAAGAAACTAGAAAGTGACAATTCTCACGAGTTTGGGTGATAATAGCTTAGGTTTGACCAAATCCTGAGAGGTCTCAAGCATGGTTTGCTAGAGCGACGATTCGCATCTAAAAATTTGATAATTCAAATAAACCACATGGAACACTAAAAATCCAAAGTCCGATAAAAAAAGTCAAACGTGCATGTGACTTCTCAAAGGGAGCCACTCTTCTACTGATCGAAGTGTTGACTTTGATTAGTAGGAGAGTGCAACACTTTGATCAGTAGGAGAATGGCTCTCCTGGAGAAGTCACATGCACGTTTGACTTTTTTTACCGGACTTCGAATTTTTAGTGTTCCATAATTCAAATTTTTAGATAGGACAAATTGTGAGAGATTAGAAAGTTAGCATTTCGATAAAATCACCGAAATCGCGATTTTCTTCTTTGATGGGAGAGTTGACTTTTTATTGATAAGAGATTTTTTTTTAATATTTTTATTGGATTCAAATGGGGGGTACTTCCTTATTTACATGAATATCATTTAAATAAATGTTATTTACTTAAATGATATTCAGGTAAATAAGTATGAAGAAGAAAGGGGAAGAAAAGATATGTATGTATGTACCCATGCGAATCGGACCGAATCAACCGAATGATGGATCGGATCTCCCCTGATCTGATCTGATAAATGATATTCAGGTAAATAATATGAAGAAGAAAGGGGAAGAAAGAGTATGTATGTATGTACCCATGCGAATCGGACCAAATCAACCGAATCATGGATCAGATCTCCCCTGATCCGATCCGATTCGCCTTGCAAAACCATGGTCTCAAGCAGACTAAGTGCTGTCAGTAGGAGAGTGGCTCAGTTGAAGAAGTCATATGTAAGTTTGACTTTTTTTACCGGACTTTAGATTTTTAGTATTCTATTGAGTTTATTTGAATTATGAAATTTTTAGATATGCCAAATTATAAGAGATTAGAAAGTCGCTATTATGATGGAACCACCAAAATCGCGTTTTTCTTCTTGGAAGAGAGTTAACTTTTTATTAGTAAGAGATATATATTTTTTGATATTTTTATTGGATTTAAATGGAGATACTTTCTTATTTACATGTAATATCTTAAGTAAATAAAACCATGGTTCAAAAACTCGGCCGGATCGGGATCGGATCGGCCGAGTCGGCTCGATTTTGGGCCTCCCGATCTGAGCCGAGGTAACCTAGCCGGTCCTTGCACGCGGATCGGACCGGATCGCCGAGCCCAGCCCGATCCGCCTCGGATCGGCTCGAGCCAGGCCGATCCGGTTCAACCTTGTCATGGGCTGAGTCCACGCCAATCCCAGGCTGAGTTCAGGCCGAGTCCACTGCGATTTCAGTCCTTATTTACCTGAATATCATTTAAGTAAATGAACTTAAGATATTACATGTAAATAAGAAAGTACCCCCCATTTGAATCCAATAAAAATATTAAAAAAATCATATCTCTTACCAATAAAAAGTCAACTCTCCCACCGAAGAAGAAAATCGCAATTTCGTTGATTTTAGCGAAATGCTAACTTTCTAATCTCTCATAATTTAGTCTATCTAAAAATTTGATAATCCAAATAAGCCATATAGAACACTAAAAATCTAAAGTCGGTAAAAAAAGTCAAACGTGCATATGACTTCTCCAAGGGAGCCACTCTCCTACTGACAGCACTTAGTCTGCTTGAGACCTCTAAGGATTTGGTCAAACTTAAGCTATCATCATCTAAACTCATGAGATTTTTCACTTTTTAATTGAAAAGAAGTTAGAAAGTGACAATTCTCATGACTTTGAGTGATGATAGTTTAAGTTTGACTAAATCCTGAGAGGTCTCAAGCAGACTAAGTGCTGTCAGTAGGAGAGTGGCTCCCTTGGAGAAGTCATATGCACGTTTGACTTTTTTTACCGGACTTTAGATTTTTAGTGTTCTATATGGCTTATTGGATTATCAAATTTTTAGATAGACTAAATTATGAGAGATTAGAAAGTTAGCATTTCGCTAAAATCAACGAAATTGCGATTTTCTTCTTCGGTGGGAGAGTTGACTTTTTATTGGTAAGAGATATGATTTTTTAATATTTTTATTGGATTCAAATGGGGGGTACTTTCTTATTTACATGTAATATCTTAAGTTCATTTACTTAAATGATATTCAGGTAAATAAGGACTGAAATCGCAGTGGACTCGGCCTGAACTCAGCCTGTATAAGATATACACCTATATAATGGGCCGATCCAGCCACCCCTGGCTCAGCCGGGCTCGGCCGAGCCGGGGTCGGGATCGCCGGGTTGGATTGGTTTTGGGCCGACCGATCCGATCCCGATCCCCGGGTTTTTGAACCTTGAATAAAACTACAAATATAACATTTACTTAAATGATGTTCATGCAAATAAGATAAGTGGAGGGAATCAGGAGTAAATAAGGTAAGCCGAGGGACTCGGGCTACACAGATGGAATCGAGGTGGATCGTGCAGAATCAGACTGGATCGGCCCGATCCCGTCTGATTCCATCTTATTCTGCTTGATCCGCCCCGATTCCACTTTATATCATGGGTGGGTCGACATTTACACCCCCCTAAATCGGATCGCCATAGGGCGATTCTGACTTAAATCCGCCGATTCCGACCCGAATCGACCGATTTTGCCATCCATGATCCTAATATGAGGCCATAAACCATGTTCAATAATCCCATCAGAGATTCAGAGGGGCATGATGAAACTGTGGCAAACCCACTGCTGCAGCATTGCAGTAGCAACCACAATGACCTAGAGGAAAGGCTACTTCAGCAATAAAACTTCCACATGGAAGCAACAATTATGAGGAATCACTAAGCCCATCATCAATTGAACAATCTTAAAAGATGAAAAGATCACAAGAAGAGGGGGGGGGGGAATCTAGTTCAACACCATCTTAAGTAGTTGTTGACACAAAAAAAAATCTGACATCATGATGACACAAGCATGTGTCACCATCGGTTAGAAGGATAACCGATGGTGACATCATGTATGTGTCACCATCGGTTGGCCTTTGCCAGCCGATGGTGACATCATAGGGGATGTCACCATCGGTTGGCCCTTGCTAACCGATGGTGACATCATAGAATGTCACCATCGGTTAAGCCCCCAACCGATGGTGACATAAGCCCATGTCACCATCGGTTGGCCTCCCCCAACTGATGGCGAGTCACCATCGGTTGGGGGAGGGCTCTCTCCTCCCTCCCACGCAATGTAAGGGGTTTCATCCCCTATAATACCCCCCTATTCCAAAAGAAAGGGGGGTCTTCCATGCTCTTCCGGCGAAGCCCTGTCAAAAAAAATATACCATATTTTGTTCATCTCCCCTTCCATTCTCCTTCTCCTTCTCCAATTCCCCTCGGTGTTGTGAAAGTATAAACCCCCCTTTTCTAGCCCGATAGGCCAAGCGTGGTGAGGAGAGTCATCGGCGCAATCGTCATCGATATTCCCTCTTAACCTCCATCCCCCACATCGAGCAAGTCTCTGTGGGGTGATATTCCCCGGGGTTTAAATACCGTCCATATCGAGCAAGTCTCTATGGACACATGGTATTTAAATACCCATGTTCTCCCCGCCCATCGAGCAAGTCTCTGGGATGGTGGATTTTGTGCTTATATGTATATGTTTTCTTGAGGAGACTCTGCCCAAGCGGAGGTTCTGCCCAAAGATATATTCGTATATTCACAAATTTGTGTTCTTATATATATGTTTCTTAAGACGAAACTCTGCCCAATTGGAGATTCCGTCCAAGAACATACATATAAAGATCGCAAATTTGTAATTATACAAATATGTTCCTTGAGGAGAATCTCGCCTAGGCAAAAATCTCTCTTAGGGGACATATCCATATAAATACAAACTTGTGTTATATGTATATGTTTCTTAGAGGAAACTCTGCCCAAGCGGAGGTTCTGTCCAAGAATATATTCGTATATTCACAAATTTATGTTCTTATGTATATGTTCCTTAGGGGAAACTCTGCCCAAATGGAGACTCCCCTAAGAATATATCCATAGAATCACAAATTTGTGCCTATACGCGTATGTCTCTTATGAGGAATCCTGCCCAGACAAAAGTTCCCTCTAAATTCATATCCGTATAATCACAAACTTCATGCTTGTATAAATGTGTTTCTTAGTGGAACCTCTGCCCAAATAGAGACTCCGCCCGAGAACATATCTATATAATCACAAATATGCCCCATTGTGTATATGTTTCTCAAAAGGGAATCCCGTTCATACGGGGGCACCTTTCTATCGGATACTCTGCTCAAATAGAGATACCGTTTGAGAATATATTCACAAAGTGCAAATTTGTGTTTATACACATATACCTTCTTAGGGCAAAATCCATCTGGGCAAAGGTTCTCCCGAGAACACATGGATATAAGCATACGCCCACATAAATATACCTCTACGAAGACGCCCTGCCTAAGCAGAGGTTCACTAGGACATACTCACGCATTCAAAAGGACTATGATGATATACACACATCCAAAGAAAAAAGAGAATAAGACAAGAACTGTGTCCAAGTATTTCAAATAGGGGCACATATGCACCTCCACGAGAACCATACCTGTGGAAATGGACTTTGGACAGGAATTACAATCTGACAAGAACCTCCATGGAGACACATCCATATGTTCTCCAGAAATCATACCCGCACGAGCGAGAAATGAGGAGAAAAGAAACTCTACCTCGAATTCGGACTTTGTTCAAAAAGGGCACCGTAAAAGAACCTCATATAGAAATTGACGCAGTAATCCTTCTAATACGGAAGTGTTACTCCGGGTCATAAATACCCCCAAGTTCAGAATCAATATCCACGGGTATATACCCGTTCACAATAACAATCCTCATGTTTTCCAAAATAAAAATTTCTAACCAACCCTTTACAAAAAGAAGAAAGACCTCAAATAGGTCCACGGGTATATACCCGTTCCCCTATCAAAATCACACTTTGGACTCCAAAAAGGCAGTCATTTCAAAAATGAAATACTCAAAAGCCAAAGCATTTCAAAATAATCAAAAGAAAGGAAAAACATGTCATGATCAGGATTTTCTAAAAGCGTGCATATTTTCTCGTCTTTTACTATAAATGGTATTCGGGTTAAAAATTGGTGTTAAATAATACCGAGAGTTTTAACTCGATGTAAATGTAACATCGATTCCGGTCGATGGAGACAGAGGTCCAGCACATACTACCCTAATTGCCTGATGAGAATAGACATGAGACTCAAGGAGTTCAGATTAAAAACGGCGCACCCGTCCGTTTCACGGACACCACCCGTCCGTTTCACGAACACCAAAATTCCTCTTCCGCATTGCGCGGACTTTTTCTTCTGTCTGCTAGACAGGCTGGCACGCCCCGCAATACAAAAATCAAAGTATGTGAAATAAATGAATGAATACACAAATCCAGATAAAAATGAAACGAACGAAACCAAGAATCGAAAGATGAGAAAAAGAAAAATCCCCCGTGTCAACAGTAGTGTAACTGAAAGTACTAAAACTGGACTGGTCTTGATGTGGTTCCCAATGTGCGGTGTTCCATATGCCTAGACTAGAGTGGTCTCAAACCACATGCCTATTCTCTTGAAGACTAGTCAGGGGCATGATAAGAAGCACAATTTTAGGGTAAAGTTGTTCTGGCTGCGAGAGGATGATTTTATGGATGTGGTCTTTGGGGTTTGGAATGTTGTGGATGTGGTCCCTTCAATTATGGGTACCCTTGCGAGGAGGTTAAGAAACACTGCTCATACCTTGAGAAGTTGGGGTGCAGTAAAAACACTCACGGGGAGAGAGGCAAAGAACAAGATTTTGCAGCACATTGATGGGATGAATAGTTGTTGACACCAAAAGTTGACAACAAAAGAGAAAAACCCGACCGAAACACCCCCTGCGGGGGTGTGTGCTGCGCGGACACCCCCCGCGTGGGTGTTTCCCCGCGCGGACACCCCAGCGGGGGTGTGCTGCGCGCACGGACACCCCTAGGGGGTGCTTCGCAGCCCCTGGCCCAGCCGCTGCACCCCCCCCCCCCCCCCGTTGGGGGGGGGGTGTTGAACGGCAAAAGTGTGACACGTTTATTTCAGCGGAAATTACAAAAATCTATCAGATGATGGTCCGACGACTAGCCTAGTTGAAGCCTATTTTGGCGGACGACGGTTCGAGTCGCGGATATGATGAAGGGGGCCGTTGGGCCACGAAGATTAAATGTTGGTTATCAGCAGGCCTGGTTACAATACATTATCAGCAGCCTGCTCAGAGGCCAGAAAGTTGTGATTTAAAATGACCCCAAGGTTATTTAAGTTACAAAATTATTCAGTGGGATACTTCCTCAAAATTTAGCAGGGGAGTTCCGGCCCTTAAAATGGTGCCGGAGTCCCGGTTAAAATGAAAGTACAAGGAGAACATGTCTCCGTCCAAAGTACGAAGCACGGAAAAATCCGGCAGCACAAGGTCTATAGACGAGTACGAAGGACAAGTACAAAGAACAAGCTCCGGCAACGCTCTCCGATCGGGCAGAACTCCGAGAAGTCAGGGCGAGGCGCCGAAGAAACGGAGCAGGATTCCAGCAGCAATTCCGACAGCACAAGGTCTATAGACCAAATACGAAGAACAAGCACAAAGAACAAGCTCGAGGAAGAACTCCGAGGCTTGCAAAGGCACCCTCCGATCGGGCAGAACTCCGAGAAGTCGGGCAGAACTCCGGGACAGAAGAAAAAACTCCAGCACCTGGGCATGATAGCCTTGTAAATGAGGGTGTAGGGGGGGTATTTATAGGCAAAATCCCCCCTCTCCTCTCTCTCTCCATCGGTTAGGACCCCCTAACCGATGGTGACCTCACAATGAGGTCACCATCGGTTAAGGGGGGTCTCCCCCTAACCGATGGTGACCTCAACATGAGGTCACCATCGGTTAAGGGGCTAACCGATGGTGACCTAAGCATGAGGTCACCATCGGTTAGGGGCTCTCTCTCTCCTCCCCACGCATGTAAAGGGCCGAAACCCTATAAATACCCCCCCTATTCCATAAGGAAAGGGGGTCTTGAATGGTGCTCTGGCGAAGCCCTGTTGGGAAAATCCCAGGAAAATAGAAAAGAGCCTCTGCTCATTCCCTCTCCCATTCTCAAATCCCCCCTGTCCGTGCAAGGTACAAATCCCCTTCTTTAGCCCGATAGGCAGGCGCGGAGAGGAGAGCGGTCGGCGTAATCGTCATCAACATTCCTTCTTAATCCCCATCTCCCACATCGAGCAAGACTCTGTGGGGTGATATTCTCGGGGTTTAAATGCCGTCCATATCGAGCAAGACTCTATGGACACATGGTATTTAAATACCCATGTTCTCCCCGCCCATCGAGCGAGACTGGGATGGGGATTTTATGCTTATATGTATATGTTTTCTTGAGGAGACTCTGCCCAAGCGGAGGTTCTGCCCAAGGACATATTCGTATATTCGCAAATTTGTGTTCTTATATATATGTTTCTTAAGACGAAACTCTGCCCAAGTGGAGATTCCGTCCGAGAACACATATATAAAGATTACAAATTTGTAATTATACAAATATGTTCTTAGGGAGAATCCCGCCCAGGCAAAAATCTCTTTCAGGGGACGTATCCATGTAAACACAAACTCGTGTTATATGTATATTTTTTTAGAGGAACTCTGCCCAAGCGGAGGTTCTGTCCAAGAACATATTCGATATTCACAAATTTATGTTCTTATGTATATGTTTCTTAGAGGAAACTCTGCCCAAATGGAGATTTCCCTAAGAACATATCCATAAAATCATGAATCTGCAATATACGCATATGTCTCTTAGCTGGAATCTTGCCCGGACAAAGCTCCTTCCGAGTTCATATTCGTATAATCACGAACTTTATGTTTATGTAAATGTGTTTCTTAGTGGAATCTCTGCCCAAACGGAGACTCTGCCTGAGAACATATCTATATAATCACAAATATGCATCATTGTGTATATGTTTCTTAGAAAGGACTTCGTTCATACGGAGGCTCCTTCCTGTCGGACACTCCGTTCAAATGGAGATACCGTTTGAGAATATATTTACAATGCGCAGATTTGTGTTATATACACATATCTCTCCGAGGTAGAATCTCTCCGGGCAAAGCTTCTCCCGAGAACATGCGGACATATGCATAGTCCATATAAATACATCATCTCAAGGATACTCTGTCTAAACAAGGACTTGTTAAGATATACTCATATATTCAAAAAAGGAAAAAAGAGGATTGTGACAATATACACACATCCAAAGAAAAAGAAGGACAAGACCAGAACCGTGCTCGGATACCCCAAATGGGAGCATATGCACCTCCACGAGAACTATATCCGTGGAAATGGACTTTGGACAAAAATCGTAATATGACAAGGACTTCCATGGAGATACATCTATATGCTCTCCGGAGTGGAAATGGACTTTGGACAAAAATCACAATATGACAAGGACTTCCATGGAGATACATCCATATGCTCTCCGGAGTGGAAATGGACTTCGGACAGAAAATCATAATATGAAGAACTTCCGTAGAGATACATCCATATGATCTCCGGAAATTGCACCCGCACAAGCATGAAATGAGGAGAAATAAACTCTACCTCAAATTCGGACTCTGCCTAGGAACGGCATTACAAGAGAACCTTATATAAAAATCCGCACAATAACCCTTCTAATACGGAAGTGTTGCTCCGGGTTTAATACCCCCAAGTTCAGAATCATAAATCCACGGGCATGCACCCGTTCATGATAATATAATCCCCATGTTTTCCAAATAAAAAATCCATAATCAACCTTTTGCAAAAAGGAGAAAAGACCTCAAACGGTCCATGGGTATATACCCGCTCCCCCTTTTTAAAAGGAACCAAATGTTTGGGCTCCCACAAAGGCAGTCGTTTCAAAAATGGAATATCCAAAGCAAAAAGCATTTCAAACAATCAAAGAAAGGAAAACATGTCATAATCAGGATTTTTAAGAAAACGCATGTATATTTCTCTCGTCCTTTTTACTATGAAATGGTATTCGGGTTAGAAATTGGTATTAATAAAATGCAAGAGTTTTAACTCGATGTAAATGTAACATCGATTCCGGTCGATGGAGATGGAGGTCCAGCACATGCTACCCTAATTGCCTGATGAGAATAGACATGGGACTCAAGAAGTTCAGATAAAAAACGGCGCACCCGTCCGTTCGCGGACACACCCGTCCGTTCGCGGACACACCCGTCCTTTCCACGGACACCATACCCGTCCGTTTCACGGACACCATACCTGTCCGTTCCACGGACACCATACCCGTCCGTTCCACGGACACCATACCGTCCGCTCCCGGGACACCATACCCGTCCGTCTCACGGACACCCAAATTTCCTTCCGCATTGCGCGGATTCTTTCTTCTGTCTGTTAGACAGGCTGGCACGCCCCGATATAAAAATCAAAGTATGCGAAACAAGTGAATACCTCAATGGAATGAATGGACAAAACAAAGGATGCGATGATCCATAATGATGTATTCTGCATATACCCTCTCATCTTCCCCCCGTGTCAACAGGGGGTTGTACGCCCAAAGCCCCAAAGGGGGCCGCAGGAACCCCTAAAACCCCTATAAATAGGGGGTAAGGGCTATGAAGAAGGGGACTTTCTCAGGGGACTTTTCCAGAAGACTTTTGGAGGGATTTTTGGCTTGAGGATCCTAGGAGAAGAAGAGGGTCCGATCTGGAGACCCCCTCATTGGGGGGGGGGGGGAGAAATGTTTGTTCTTCATATGAAACCCCCATATGGGCCCAAGTCTGTGTAAAATTACAAATGCTCCGTGAGGAGACAAAGTTTGTGTATGTGTGTATAAAAGTACACATATGCCCTGCTGTCTCGGAAAATTACAAGAATACCCTTGTTGTCCGGGAAAAATTGCAAAATACCCCGAAAATTTACAGAAATACCCTGCTGTCCCAGGAAACTTACAGGAATACCCCTGTTGTCCGAAAAATTACGGATACATACCTGTGGCGGGGAAAATGTTTGTACCTTTTGTCCAACCCGGTGGAGCGGGACCCACGCCACTTCTATGAAGCGGCGTGCGCTCTCCTGGGTGTGACTGAAAGCCGAACACATTAGAATTCTCGAAAAACGTCAAACAAAAAAGGCAGAGAAGTCCAAGCAAGCGACAATGGAAGGAGTATCTAGGAAAGTCAAGAAATGACGGATGCGAGAATGCAAAATTCAAGCAGAAGATGCCAAGAGCAAGCCTGGGAAAAGCCAATAAGGCAAATCTCAGCAAGAAGAAATATCAAATCAGGGTCGGAGAGCAAAGCCAGAAAAGGCAAGCCTTCTCGACTAAAAAAAAAAAAAATCGAAGTTGGGTTGCTGGACAAAGCCGAAAAGAGCCAACCCCAGCACCCAAAATGTTGCATCAAATCTTGAAGAATGCCACAAATGCAAGATTCAAGGAGCGATGCCAAGCGGAAGTCTGAGAAAAGCCAATAAGGAAAATCTCAGAAAGAAGAAATATCAAATCAAGGTCGAGGAGCAAAGCCAGAAAGGGCAAGCCCTCTCGACTAAAGATCAAAGTTAGGTTGCTGGATAAAAGCCGAAAAGGGCCAGCCCCAGCACCAAAATGTTGCATCAGATCTTGAAGAATGCCAAAAACGCAAAGGTCAAGCTGATGCTACCCAAGCTAACGGGTCACGCCAGTCAAGTAATCCAAATATGAAAAAGTCGCTAAACAAAGCCAAGAAGGCCAGCCTCAGCGGCAGAAGTTTGCATCAAATCTGGAAGAATGCCAGAAATGCAGATTCAACGAGCGATGCCAAGCAGAAGTCTGAGAAAAGCCAATAAGGCAAATCTCAGAAAGAAGAGATATCAAATCAGGGTCGAGGAGCAAAGCCAGAAAAGGCAAGCCCTCTCGACTAAAGATCAAAGTTATGTTGCTGGATAAAAGCCGAAAACGGCCAGCCCCAGCACCAAAGTTGCATTAGATCTTGAGGACTGCCAGAAACGCGAAGCTTAGGCTGATGCTGTCCCAGTCAACAGGTCATGTCCGTCGGACAACTCAAGAACTGAAGCAATTGTCGGACCAAGTCCCAAAAAAAAAAGGGGGGGGGGGGGCAGTGCCGACGCCAAAATCTTGCAGCAGATCTAGAAGAATGCCAGAAAGGCA